>JBBPMK010000328.1:0-24970 GCA_038090295.1 Boletus semigastroideus | reverse complement strand
CCCCACCACCCCCAACGACGACCCCGACTTCGAGGAACAGGAACGCGTGCGTGCCCTTCGCTTCATCGTGCAGGAGATGGCCCACTGGAAGTCACCTGCCCCCAATCCCACCACGCAGGACAAGGTGGGCACCCTTGTCTTCATCTTCTGCCCTCGCTGACGTCCCACAGCCTCTCCCCGCGCCCCCTCCCTCCCCCGCATCTTCCCTCGCAACGTCCTCATCCCGTGTCATGCGCTCTCGCTCATCCTCGACCCGCATGTCGCGTCTCCCCTCCTTCACCAGCACGCTCTCCTCAGATCAGAGCCACCCCCAGGAGATCCCTCCTCCCCTTCCCGTGTCCGTCATTGTGCACGGCGAATACCAGCACGATTTGATCCTTCGTCGTGATGGTTATTTGCACAAACGCGACGACTCCCTTGCTCACTCGCTGATCCATTCCCAGGACCACGACTCTCAATACCTCTCCCCAATCCCCGACGACAAGGACTCGTTCCAACTGTCCCCGACACTCTCCAATTTCTCCTGTGCATACAGTCGCGAAACGTCTTTCACAACGCCCTATACCAGTTCTTCTGCTTCCCCTACCAGCGCAGTTTTCCCCTCTCCATGCTTGCCGGAGTACATTACCCTCCCTGCATCGCCAGTCGAAGACCGACCTTTCAAGGATTCGACACTCACCTACGCACACGAACGATCCCCCTCATACAGATCCTCTCAGAGTCTTAGCTCTCTCACCCTCTCTCCACCCAAGACGAACGTGTTTCCCGCGTCTCCTACTTGCCCTGACCTCACTACGGATGGTGCGTCCCATCACCTCCGTGCTATAGCCTTGGCACCCCACTCCCAATCTCGCTGGTCCGTCGCAACGACGGCATCCTTCAACCCATCCATCGCAGAACACAAATCCGCCGACTTTTTGCACCCGAGAACCTCACACAAGGACAAGAAAGACAAGGCCTTGAAACCCCCAAAGAAACGCACCCGTTTCATCAGTCTCATCTCCCGCCTCTCCCCAGGTCGTAACGATTCTTCATCTACTACGGCCACTCAGTCCGCTGACGATGTCGAATACGACTCGGTCAACGAGAGTGACACCGATGACAAAGAAAAAAGCAAGCCGAAAAAATCTTTGAGAAAAAAGTCGTCCCTTGCTTCTATCCGAGCCTCGTTTTCCCTCTCCCGACCTTCCTTTAGCTCGCAACGTCCTCCCTTGCCAATGTCACCCACGCTATCATGCTCCCCAGCAGTGCCTGCCGTGCCCTTGGAAGCCGCTACGGCCTTGCCAAAGGTACCTCTCTCAAAAATACCGTCCCGGGGCAACCTCGTCAATGCTTCCCTGCCTCCCATCCCTCAATCAGCCTCTACGATCACTACTTTCCAGAGTTCTTCTCAACTCTCCATCTCTGATACATCTCCGCAGTCAGCGTCCGACTCGCGTGTCTCGGTAGCATGTCTCGCGACCACGCCAAACGGATCTCGAATTTCTCTTCTTCCTCCCCCGAGTAAGCGGACGTCCCTGGCGTCCGCAGCGGGCATCGAACCTAAAGTTTCAATAAAGCCGGTGTCTGCTAACCAGACAGCCACCCGATCGAAATCGATCTTTCGGTTGACGGCAAAACCAAAATCCCTCAAGGCCCCCTTGACGTCAGGCACAAAAGAGACGGCACTGCCGTCCAGGCGTCCCAACGTTGGCAATACTTCCTTGCCTTCCCCTACCACTGTGCGTTCCAAGATTCCCCAGGCTCCAGCCAAATTCAATCCGCCAGCCAAGTTGGCGACTGTGATTGCGACGCAGTCACGGCAGGCCCCCGTGCTTGCCAATCCTGTTCCGACATCCCCCATGTCCAAGTTGCCAATGCCACCGTCCCGCGTGCCTCCAAAGGTTCCGCGGCCCATTGCGACGTCAGCTAAAGCACCGGAGAATCCGTCATCCCTTCCACCCTCATCCAGGTTGCCGATGCCAGCCTCGGCTAAGGGTACACGGGTTGGAACCGTCAAGGGTTTCTGGAAGAGGCAGTGATTCCATAGTGACAGTGAGTCGCTACCGCACTTCCGGCGAAAATCTTCTAAACCCATGGTGCAGTTGGTACGGGAAGTGCATGAAACTCTGTATGAAACATTCGCGATATGGCATACGATTTGTTCGACTCCCACTCCTTTCGAAACACAATTATCACGGTCATTACTCGTTCAACATGCATGCTTCACTCGTTTGCTCGTCTCACCTCGCACCACGGTTACACGTTGCTCGTTTCGGCTTTCGTCTTTCTCTTGCGCCCGACCTTTGTTGTGGAATTACGTGTACACATTCTCGTTGTCGAGTGTCGTTTGCATTTCGTACCACGACCTCTCGCCGTTGGATCACCTCACTGCTCTCTCGCAAGCATTTGATAACTGGGTTTTTATAGGCCCGCATCTTTATTTTGTATATATTCTGCACACTCATGCATCCTCATTCGCTGCAGAAAAGAATCCCAAACCTGTCTTTCATAGGCTCATCCATCTCTTGCATTGACTCTCCTTTACTCTTTCCTGCGTATCTTTCTGCATGGTCCTCTCGTAGATATATCTCTATCTCAGTATCATTTAGTAACATCTTTTGTAGACTTTTGGGGGGTGGAAGTACTGAAAATAAAGCAAATTCGAATTCTACCATCTTCGTCCGACGATGACATCAACGTTTTGGGTAACTCGCTTGAAGCTTGACAGGTCTCGGATCCGTCGAGAGTACATAGAGAAGATGATCTTGTATCACATACTGCATCCCACACTATCATCCACATTCAGATAAATTGACATGGAAAAGCCGGTCGGGTCGACGAGACTCGAGTTACTCTACCAAGGTACGAGGCGATCGTAGCTGAGTGCGCTTTGCATAGACAAGACCTGAGAAGACCTGCGGAGTGAGTTGTAATGCCGTCCGAGTTGGACGGAGTCCCATGTTGACAAAACTTGTCATTCGGTTTCCCCATGGACATCCATGTACCGTGCGTCCGACCGGAGAGGTATCGTATGGAGGTAGTCTATCTTTTTGTTTCACCGCGGTTGCCGTTGCATCACGATCAAAGGGTAAGAGTTGGATGTGACTTGTGTCGTCAACGCCCACTCTAAACACGCTCGGAGTTGACACACACGCTGATATATGAAGCTTATGAACCATCTGCGAGCCGGACATCGTGGGCAAAGCCTTTTGTTCAATCCGTGGCGTCCGACGGTGCAGCGTTGTGCGTCCGAGGACGTGATTGCTCCAACAAGCCGAGCGTCGTGCCACAATCAATACGACATAATGATGCTGATGCGGCGGCAAACCAGTTCGCGAGGACTTTTTATCTTGCGCGTTCTTTTTGTCTTTTCGTACTTGATTGGGCGAGGTGCTTCCGTTTTGATAGCCCTGAGGCTAACGTTTTGATGCGGAATGTTCTGAACGTTGAGAACTTCGATTCGGAGTCTATTGGCATCAGTCTCCTTGCCCCGATCATCGATGTGTAGCAGCCACCCCCGCCGTCGCACACCGAGCCCCTTGAATTGAATACACTCTTTGAACATTTGGACAATGCCGGCGGCCCTTTGCGGTACCCGGAGCCCTGAGCATCATCCATCATGGATCTTGCCGTTCTCAGGTATGCTGAGATGGCCCTGGTGCGCCGGTTACAATTGTCTTTTTTCCTGTTTTTTTTACTCAAATGTCAAATGTGTTACCAGTGGGTGGTCCCCCCTTCTCCACTCCGGGTCGGTTGTTGGGAAAAGGCACGTCAACGCCCTCAAACCTTGGACTTGACAGATCCGACCTGAAAGTTGTCGGTTCCGAGGTATTCAAGGCGATGTATATGACCTCTCAATGATGACCCCGACGTTGTTGCGTAGACGACGCGAGATGTCAGGCAAGCGTCCGGTAGGACTCTACACATCCTAGCATATAATATACTTCGGGCGACTTTCTCGATGGCGTCGAACTCGATCTCCAAATATGACACACTCGACCGACCCGCTCATGGATGAAGGGCACCCAACATCGTCTGGGTGATGCTGTACAACTTTTGCACTCTCGTACGACACGATGGTACGACGTACTACCGAGTTCGTAGGATTGGTTGTCGGTCAATATCACCAGAGGAAGTGCAAGACTCGCCGTTCTGTAAATGGTCTGAGCAGCCCCTTATCGTTATCCAGTGTCAACCACGCATGTCACCCAACTTGGGCAACACGACGCTTTTGCCTCTCGGGTACGTTACGGTCGTGTAAAGTACATTGTCTGTCCCATCTCGAGTTTCGCCCCTCGGTCGATCAGGTGGTTGCGTTGCTTGATAAATTCCTTCGATCTCGGCCTGTACGTATCTTGACATCACGCGAGTTGGATCTAGGTGGCTCACCTCACATGATAGGCCACCGATCAACAAAAGGAACTGTGTGTCGGATGGACGCGATGAGGAGCGTTCTATGCTATTTTGCCCTTATGTCGTCATATCGAACATGTTCCTACTCTCGCGGCAATGTTCATTCGCATCGTTGCCCAGCGAGACATCTGGTTTGACGACCATCGCCTGACCCGGGCTAGGCGATGCCATGTCCAAACAAAAAAAGAAGGGATGGCCGAATGTGGTCGAGGTGGAAAGACGTATGTATGTCTTTGAACCTGGGAGAAGCAAGTGGAGACCGCGTTTCTGAGATTATCTGCCACCCAGCGCTATGTTCACGAAATACCAAGGTCCAGGCGCGTTGTGCGTCTTTACCGCTGATTGAACGAGAAGGTTGAGATTTCAGGGGTCGGGTGTGTGTAAAAACAATGGTTGGTGACCTCGAATATCGGTGGCAGTGAGACCGATGAGGACCTGCATTGAGAGTTGTTGACTCTTGACATGTTGTAACAGTACAGCTTGGCTCTCCAAAGCACCTGAAACGAGAACACCGCACGAATATTGTTGCGCACTGGCAGGATCTTGCGCCGTACGACGATGGCTGGAAATTGCGATACCTATGGTAACAATCTGCTAGCAGTCTGTCAAATATTCAAGTAGCGAATAAAACCGCTTAGTCCATGTCATCCTATTCACCCGACTGACTCGGGAAGCTCACGACGGCCGCCCACTGGCAGCTAAGCCAGATTCGCGCAGTTTGTCAGGGGTCCTACCCGTGTCAAGCCTATAAGATCCACTGACGAAGTGCATTGCATGTGCACCAGCAGTGAGCACGCCAACTAAACCAAAGGCAGTGGCAAAGCCTTGGTGACATTTCAAGCTGTGAGTCGCAAGGTTTTGATCACCGTTGCGTTGCACTAACACAGTGTGCGTGATCCGATGTCCATTTCGCTGTTAGTAGTAAACTTACCTTTGGAAATTGCGTGTCCAGCAAGAGTGGAGCCGGTTGCTCAAGGCATTGCTCGCTTTCAAACGGTTGGCCCATCGGCAACATCTGATAATGCATCAGTTTTCGCTTCGGATGTCATGTGTTGCCGATGGTGATGACGAGGAATTAATCGCTTGTCATCTTTCTCCAACTTTCTGCCGAGAACTAGTCACCTACATGGTAAAATCTTGGAAAGCCGAGTGATGCCACGTATTGAATGGAGTGGAGCAGCACCACGTTGCGCATACATTCCAGTGGGACTTTCAAGAAGCCGTCAGTGCTGGTGAAAATCATATCCTAGCCTCTAGTCGTGCATTATACATTGCCGGACAAGATATCGTGGGCCACCAGTGATTCCTGAGAAGACTGGAACTGGAACGATCTAGCGAATAAGCTGAGACACACGTAGCAGAACATACTCGATCAATAAGTCGCAATTTACTCGCCGTCGTTTCGCTGGAGACTCCAACTTGTGATTGTTGCTGTGGTAGTCTAGAAGCAGTTTATTTGCGGCGCGTGACCGAACAGCCGCCTCTCACTGTCACTCTGCCAGCAACGGCCTATAAACACCGTTCCGGTTCTAGCCACGTCGATCATACTTTTTACGCCTCAGGGTTAGCATCAAATAAGGTAGAGCTACTCGACGTGGCGACTACATTTCTCGCCAAACTCTCCTTCGTGGATGCTCTGTGTTTTTCCGATCTCCGAGGGCTCTGGACACTTTTGGAGCCCTATATTAAACTGACGGCACCAAGCAGTACATTTCCCGTGTAGTCGATTGATTGTGCATTGTCACTTTCGGGTGTAAACGGTTCGCTGCGCCAACTGCTTTATTCGGCGGCTGCTGCAGTACCCAACAATATCGGTGACAAGATTACGCGATATATGATTGCGATGGGCGCGTTCAGCGCTGATAGGAGTATCGCCTGCTGACTCTGGCACGGTCCATCCCGATCATTTCCATCAACATCGGTTAACCCATATGGGGGGGACTATACCTGTTTGTCACTGCCCCGTCTTCCTAGGTCTTACATTCTCATCACCCCGGAATAAATTCTCCGGCGGCTTTGGGTCGCAGCAATAGTATAAAAGCTAGGTCATCTTCAGTTCAACAGATTACTCCAACTCAGCTCACAGATATGTCTCTTCTTTCCACTCTTGCACTGGCAGCACTTGTGACCGTGGCTCAGGCCCAGTCTTTGACTGTTGTCAACCAGTGTCCCGAATCTCTCTTTTTGTTCACCCAGACCAGTTTCGGAACTATCCAGAACAACGTGAACGTTGCCGCTGGTGCTAGTGTGAACTTGGGCATCAGTCCCAACTGGGACGGTGCCGTCAACGTTGGTGAGTCTCTAATCGTTGCGTTTGATTATTAGGATCATGCTCACCTTCGTAGGTACGGGATGCAACGGTGCCACCTGCACGACCGGTGGCCCCACTTGGGATGGTACAACACCCTTCAGCAGAGCCGAATTCAACTTTGTACGTTTCAAGTCAAAACAGCTTGTTTAGCCACTCATCACCTTTGTTCCCCAGTATGCCATCCCCGGTTCAGTGACCTACGACATCTCTCTCATCTATGGCTACAACGTCGGAATGGAAATCTCCTCGGCCGACACTGGCTGCGACGCGTTCGCTTGTACCATCTCTTCTGGCTGCGTCAGTCTGCATTACTTCAGTGTTTCTGCCGCTGACCTAGACTTAGCCCGTCCCCGGTCCCGATGGATCATGCTTCTCTCCTTGCTGTTCTTCCGCCGCCGCCTGCAGCGGTGGAGCTCTCCCCGCGGGTGGAGGAGGCTGTGTGAACAACGCAGGCCCTGGTCCTAACAGTCCCTTCTACTACGGTACTTGTTACAACGCGTATGCCTTCCCTGACAACGACGGCGCCGGTAAGTCATGTAACTCCTCGCTCGTGTGTTAGGTATTGATATTCCTTCTTCACAGCCGGGTATCAGCCCGCAGACCTTGTCGACTACACTTGCGGCAACGCCGACATCACCTTGACGCTCTGCCCTGGTACTACTTCCAACTACCACTAAACGCAGCGCTCGTTCGGTACCGGTCACTGCCACGAACTGGATTTGATCCAATTGTTTTCTAGCTTGGACTGGCAGACACCCTCTTGTTACCCATTAAACAGATAGATTTCGTGTCGTTGTTTGGCCTGTTTGAACAAGTTGATTTAAAACCTGTCTGCTGCTCAAACATGCCCGAGCAGTAAGGTTGAAACTCGAGGTATTTATCGTACCGTCGCAGACGATTCTTTCATGTTACCTATTCAACTGTCTGATTTCCAGTCGTTGCTGTAGCAAGCACGAACTTTGGACGCACGACGTCGTAGTAAGCTTTTGACGCAAGATCGAACACCGTCCATCAACTGAACGGCTCAGCGCTGGCAGCCATGAGGTTACCCCGCGCTGCTCCAGTTCTCGCCGTATTAGTTGGCCTCTCCGTAATTGCTGCCCATCTTTTACCCTCGAGGGCTCGGGCTGTCGATGGGAATGATCGGGATGGTGGGACGATGCAGAGTCAGTGAAGGGCAGAAGAAACGTGAATATCACATAAGTAGCTATAGCAGAATGGATGTGCCGTTCTCAACACCTCGCTAATAGAGAGAAGCTCTAGATTGTCTAGGATAGATAGACACGGGGATAGTCAAGTCAACTGATCAAAACACGCCACCACAACCCCTCGAGAAGCCCGATAGATGCGAACGGATGAAGTTGGATCAAAACGGTTCGAACAGTGTTATGCCAGGGGAGCATTGTCGATCCACCTCGTAAACATGTCCTGCAAGAAAACGCGAATCGGCATGTACATTATCGCAAAAACAAGTAGACAGCTTACCAGGGCAGCTTCCGGCTGATCAAATGGAACCATGTGGCTACAATACACATCAGCACGTGTTCGTGGAATGTGCCACCAAAAAACTGACCCTGCTTCGTGGATTGTGACGAAGGTGATGTTACCCGCACCAGAACCCCCACCTGTCGCACTGCGTACAGTGCCCGCTACTTTACCTTGCAACGTTATCCATTGCTCTGTCGGTGCAGTTGAAAATTCGGCGTGGAAGTCGGTTTCCAGAGCCTCAAGCCAGCGCTCATTACCCTACAACGAATTGAAAAACCATCGCTTTTCTCTTACGTTGCGAGGGACTTACGATGTAATTACACATCATATCTACCAGTGTGAAAAAATATCAGTTTGCTACCAGCATGGACGAAATGGCAACATGCCACTCACCAGCGTTTCCAGCATAAACTAGTAACCTCACGCCGTCGTTGACCAATGGAGGCAATAGAGCTGGAGTGTTATGCATCGAATCCCCTTGAAGCAAGAAGGCCTGGTTGACAGCCGAGTTACAAGCTTGGAAGTTTCGCTGAGGGTTCACCCCAAGCGCAGTCTTGACATCTGGTTTATTCATGTAGGTCTCAACCCAGGTCATTTCTCGGTAACAAAGGGGACCATCCGTGGTTCTGTCACAATGACGACGGGCATCGTACGGGTTTAAGCCAGATTCTAATGTGGAGAAGAACACCATTTGAAGTGACGTTTATGAAATTCAAGGTTAGACTCACGTTGAATAGGAGCATATAGCTGGGTGTTGCAGTACAAAGCTGCGGGAACACAAACAAGGCGAGAGCCCGAGTCATAGCAACCTTTCACAAGTCTTTGGCATATCGGAACCTTTGTCCTGAGCGCCCGGCACTGTGGTCCTGCGGGATCATCGTAAATTGGGTAAGGACCCTCGCAGAGATAGTCGGGTATCGAGGCCATCTGGATATAGTTGTCGGTCATCCCATTACCTAGCATCACTGATGCAAGGTTGATTCTAATGAGCGCGTTGTTGGCATCGGATGTCTTCACAGGGACTTTCTTGTTTTCATTGTATATCACGCTCGCAATGTTGGGCACGTATGTGCCACCGTAGCTCTCGGCTGCGAGATGGAATGGACGTGACGCGTACTCGGGGAAACGGGAGAGAAAGAGTTCCAGGAACGCATAGACGTCCTTGCCAGCTGCTGGACTAGTGTTTACAGAGCTCCCATCTTCGACGTAAGAATATCCCACATCGACGGGCTGGTCGAGGAATATAATGTTGGCATTCGTGTTCCAGCTATGGGGGTTCTCAGTCACGGAAGTACCATTATTGGCGATACGACATGGGCCAAGCTCCATGAGAAGACCCGCGGAGGAGCTACAGCCGGGACCGCCGTTGAGCCACATAACGAGGGGCGCATCCGCTGGCGAGTTTCTGGCCTCAAAGAACCTGAGCGATCGTGTTACGTTGTGTCAACTACGGAATGTCAGTTGGGGTCAAACGAACCAAAAAAAGAGGTGTTTGTCTTCGGTGATATCAAGATATCCGGAATATTGCTTGACAGACGGTTCACAGAGCGTAGGCTCGATAATCCTCAATTGATAGTCGGAAAAGTGGGGGTGTTGGACGAGCTCGTCTGAGTAGTCTTCTCAGCCCACCAACCGCAGATTACTGTTCAGAACTCACATAGCAGGCCGTGCTCCTGCACGAAAGCCTTTCCATCTATCCACTTGTGAACTTTCGCACTAGCCTCGCTGGGCTGGAGCACATTGGGGATTGGAGACAGGCCATCGTCGAGAATGACCTGTGCATCAGGGATAAAGGATGCAAGGACGGTGGAGAGGAAGACGAGAGGCAGCAAGTTGAGTACCTTCATCGTCGTGATGGTAGCTAAACAAGTCGTTCTGTTCACTGCTTCGGTTCTTTATTTGGAAACAATAGCCCCTGAGATTGACTGTACTACCCGTGCAATACACTCTTGGTACACTCATTCATTTGGTCTCTTCCTTTCCTACCCCGCGAATAGCATTCTCGAGGAGCGTCAACGTGACGCTTGCAGACCCCCACGAAGACAGGAATCCCACTCCAGCATGACTATGTGTAAAGTTGTGGTCAGCGCCCGTGACACTGATAGATTTGAATCGTGGAATTGAACGGGAAACTCACCCATAGTTATAGACAACCGGGATGTTCCGTCCTTCAACCAGTTCGAGAGAACCGATCTCCAGTCTGATTCCTCCTCTTCTTGCTGGGCGTAGCCCACAGCCCTCGTTAACGATAAGTGCCTCAAGGTCTTCAACCGTCGGCTCACGGGTGGCACGGACAGCAGGTGGTGCAATGTCTGGACAGAGCGCGAGAACATCGCTCAGGATGGACGTTCGTTCCGCTGCGCGCGGTGCTGGGTACCTGGCACACACTTGGTAAGGCATGGATTGGGAACCTGGAAAGGAGACTTGCCAGTCATCGGGGATTCTCTTTCCACCAACGATCACCTATTTTGAATTCCGTTTGTTTCTTGCGGGATGCAGAAAAGAGAAACACGCACATCTCCTGTACACCGTGGAATCATGAAAACAGATGACCCATCAACTCTGGTGAGCTTCCTTCCATACTTGACCCATGGTGCTCGCAAAACGACAGTTTGTCCACGAAGAGGATAAACGTCCTTGTCCTCGACACCTCCAAGAAAGCGGGCACCAATCCCGGGGCATGCGATAATCGCCGCTGGGTTAGCTGTATCGGCCAACACCTACGGAAGTACCATTCGAGGGTCAAAGTTTCACAGGATTAATTCTGTACCTGGGAAATATGCTGTAAGCTCATCCGCTTCAAAGTGCCTCCACCAGATAGAAAGCGAGCAAAGAGCCAGTTCAGGTACGTGGGTGGATCGAGTGTAAAGGTGGTAAATGTATACCCAGCAATGCAACCAGGGACAAGGTCGCGTTCCGGTACTGTGCGGAACTGTGTCATGTTGTTATGTTGAGTTGCGGGGCGTGCATGGCAAAGCAGCTTTGAAGGAAATGAAGAACTCACATCAGGCATGTAATCTAGCCATGGGGAGGGATCGACGCCATCATTTCGGAACTCAGTATGTGTGTGTCTGAAGAAGAGTCCAGCGACCGTTCCGCTTCCATCGCGTTCCGAGTCCTGCAACATCGTCTCGAATGTTTCCTTGTCGAGTGCTGCACCATCCACGGAGAGTATTGCAATATGAAGAGCCGTCAGAATTCATCAATGCGATGATGCCAAAGAACAGACGTGCCTTTTATCCTTGCATCTCCATGCGCGTCACTGACGTGGTGTGCACCCTGTACAGTAGAGGTAAATAACATGTCCCCAGTCACAGTCGGAAGGCCCTTACTGCCCAATGGCTTGTATATCGGATCGTCGGAGAATCTGTCGGGAACGTCTCTGCAACGATTTTCACATTGTAATTGCCTGTTTCTTGGATACGAATAGCACTGGATAGGCCGATTACACCTGGTCCGGCCCACGTGAGTAGCGATGGAAGTGATAATGTACTGCCATGGCATCAACGAGCTACAGTTGCCAGGGATTGCCAGCCCAGACAAAGGTAGTGCAGAAAGAAAAACGAAGCTCAACTTGGAGTGTACGTACCTGCACCGATGACGATTATTTCCTTGCGATCGTTTGACATTCCTTGGAACGATCGGGTCTGGCTTATAACACCGCAGCGAAGATTCTAAGCGGAGTTCAACATTCGTCTAGATAGATGAACTTATCTATAATCCAATTCCGACATGCCACCATCCAACCAACCTGGGCCTATACGGGCTGCATTCAAGTCTGCCGCACAACCAGTCTACAGTGCAAAGGCTGCAAGGAAGTTATTACCAGCCCAGCCTGAGGCCCAGTCTGGCTCGTCCGAAAGTCGTTCTGGTACTAGCGGTCAAAGTGACGGCAAGTCAATGTGTCTCTTTCGAGTTTCTGGTTTGTACACATCAATTATTCAGACTCGGGCTCGGATGCGCAACAAGGACACTCGAATCACCGTAAGTAACTCGAGCCACTTTCGAATGATATCGACTCAAGAATCGCCATCAGACACGATACGTCGCTCTCGTCAAGCTTATTCGATTTCGGTCAAGTTTGGTCCCTCCGATTCCGACAGCGACAATGCCACAGTGCGAGAGCCAGCTCAACGTCACGTCCAGCAGAATCTCCCAGTCCAATCTAAGTCCTCTCAAATTGCCAACAAAACGAAGCAGAGTGGCACCAAAAAAGTGCGTGGATCCGAGTCCGCCTTAAACCGTTGTAAGTGTCGATAATACCGCTCCAAATGGAGAAAAGTCACTGAAGCTATTTCAAGCCAGCACTGCCGATGACAAGCCACGTAAAAACTCTCGTTGTCATCATTTCCGTACAGCCGCGGTCACGAAATGGGGGAGTACCAATGTTCGAAAAAGGCTCAATGAAAGCGGAGGGCGTTACGGCCGCATGTCGATCGGTTCGACCAGCCAACCTGGGTCATCCCAAAGTTCCAACACGGCTCCACAGAGGAAACGCCGACAGTCGTTTCTTCGCTCTGGGAAAATCAAGTCGCGCGGAGGGAGTGGCACTTTTCACCACGAGGATTTAAATGAGAGATACGATGAAAATTTTCACCAGTAAGCCTTCTGGCCATATGTTGGTGCTTGAGATGTTTAGTTTCTGACAGGATACCCACGCAGAAGGCTGCCAAGTCCGCTCATAAGTCTGAGTCCAAGAGCGCCAGGCAGCACGCTAATGCTCAATCACATGAGTTGGACAATGACGTCGAACATGATATCGGCCATGGCAATTTTGCCGTGGATGAACTTGACAACGCATACTTGAATGACTCATCGGAAAGTGATGAAAGAGAGGTCCTCGACCACACCCAGCCATCGCAAACACTTCTAGATAGGTTGGAACGGCTCTCATTGGGAGTGGTCCGACTTCACAAGATGCGGCGACTCCCCTTCCTGCGTCGTAATCTCCAGAGGGGTTTTCAGCTTCGCTGCCGAATGGTCGGCGTTGACACCAGACCCCACTCACTTCCGCAAATGTCAGTTTCGGTCGTTTATGACTCTAAGCTTGAAGATGATAGCCCGAGTCAACCCCAAGGGTCTCACATTGTGACAAGGAGTTCAACAAAAGACTGGATATGTCCGCTGTGCGACTTGCACAAGAAATTCAACAACCCAAGAATGTTAGGCAAGCATTTGACCTGGGACCACGCGAGCGTTAAAATGCTTTGGGATCAGGTATATTAGTTTTTCCGTCGGAGCTCCCATCTCATGGAATGTTCAGCATTATACCACGCTTTCTTTGACCATCCCGGATCTTCTTCCAGAATCGTAAGCTACCTTTCGGAAATGCGACTGGTCAACGTATTGATTACTGAATGATTCAGTAACCCGGTGATAGTCGATCGAGTCTCTATCAGAGAATTAGCTGCCTCAAAACCCTTGCCTGATTTGAGGCATGATGAGAGGAACAACAGTGTAGTTTCCGACGAGAAACCTTCTGTTCGCAGCTCCAGCACACCGTCCGGCAAGAAGAGTGAATCCGGTTCTCGTCTCGTTTCCATTCCGTCAACTGCGGAGGAAGACCTGAAACCCAAATACGAGACATCTGGATACTCAAACCACGCGGCCGCAGATAACTGGACCAGGCATAGCTCACTATCAGGACGCTCCACCTCACGAGCGCTGTCGGGGGTTGATACACGAGACGACCTGAAACCATCGGCCACTCCTCCATACTTGCCGGAGTCGGATGAAAGAGGCGACGTATACTACTCTTGTCGTCCTGGCGGACCACGCCTATTCGACTTGCTGAACACGCTGTCTCTAAAACCTTTTGGAGTACTCAAGTGGGTGATAATCGATCGGGAGGAGGAGTTGTTCGAACTGGATGATGTTCTCGACGAGGACAAGGTGATACAGGCACTCTGGTTTAGATGGATATTTTTGAATCGGTAAGCACCTTCTCAGATTTCGTACGAACAAGGAGGCAAATGTGAATGTTGCAGGAACAGATTTGTTGCAAATTACTTTGACGGAACCAAGGCATTTATCAGGGAAAATTGGGAACTGATAAGACAGGGTGCTGGTTTGTTGGCCCTGAGAATGTGGTTGTTGGTAAGTGCCCCTCTGTGTTCAAGTTGTGTGGGCCGAGTTTCTGATGCTGTGTGGCAGGTTCTGCTTGTGAACAATTTCCTCCTTCCAATGGAGGTTGCCACACTCATGCAGTATTACCAGGAACTAGCAGGGATCCAGCTACAGTAGTAGATACCTAGCCATGTTTTAATAGACCATTGACATTTCAGAAAACATTTTCCATTGTCAGATCAATTGTTTCCAACTGAGGAAGACCGTTGGTCCCTTAGGTCATCTATTCATTGTCCATGAAGATACACCCATTGTGTTTGCATTGGTACAACCATCACCATTGATGTTCCGAAGCAAAGTTCAAACAGAAATCATCCTGAGCCATACCACATATGTGGTGGAATAACAAATGCTTGCAGAAGTAGGTCTTCTAGTAATTTGGCTGAAGACCCATCTTCAGCAAGAAAACACAGCACTTTTCTATCCCTCTGGACCTTGTCAATGTGTTCAGCTACCCCAGAAAGGTGTGCCACTCAAGCACAACAGGCATGGATGGCAAGATAGTCTCTAGATGGAAGTGGAAGTCCTGCATCAGTAGAGGTAAAAGCTACCTCTGCAGGTATTGATTGTTCTTGCAGTCAAGAAGTGCAAACAGTGTAGGTATTTGGTGCATTTTCCTTGTCTTCCTTGAAGGGATTTGAGAGAAGGTTCCAACCATAGGTATAGTTGATCAAACAAAGCATGGCAATTCTTCGTCATTGTTAAGAGATTTTCTAGTCGATGGATTCCTATACCTCTGAGTTCTGAATTCAGGGTTGTATATCCAAACATGGATAGCGTGCTGAAGACCTGTCCATAATATTCACGCTGCAAGAAGTCATCATGCAAATATGACATGAGACAATAGAGCACTTGCCTCATGGTCTGGTAAGTCTTCACCCTGCCTGGGCTCAACGTCTCCGGTAAGACATTGTGGGAAGATATGCGCAATATCCGTGACCGCTGTCCCTGCAGGTGGCACGGTAGGGCGATTGTCCTTATAACATGTTATGTCCATTACACCGGTGACGACACAGCAAAATCCATCTCGACGCAGCGTCTTGGCATAGATTAATATAAAGTCTGAAGCAGAAGATTACTTACATTATCTCTGGCTCTCCCGTTCGGTGTTGCCTCTTGTAGTTCAATGATTCTTTAAGTTGGCTTTGGCTAGCTGATGGTGAACCAGCGGGATATGTTTTTCTTTGTTTGACTGGTACAAGATCAGTACGAAGATACAGGGGGGGACATGGAACGTACATAGACCAATGAAATGGTTGCAGTAGTGGTTACCAGCTATCGCCAACTCGTTCGGTTTCTCATTACACCTCAGTATTCTCGCTGCGACAGCTCGACGACCCTTTTGCTGTGGTAACTCACGGAGAAGATACCCGAGAACGCGAGCAAAGCGTTTATGGTTTTTTGATTCGGCCAGTTTCTCGAAAGTTACGACGATGAGGTACGCTTCCAAAACCTCTACATCCCTGCTGATATCTGGAGTGGGCTCAGAGGGTAGTTGGGTAGTTTCCAGCTCCGTCACTGGCAGACTGCGGGAAATGACCTGTCAGCAGTGTTGCCACTCAAGTAATGGTCAGTCGGCATTGAAAGTGTAGGGGCAAAAAGACAAGCTCATCGACGCAAATGAGGTTCACGAAACCAACATGGGTAACGCACAGAGGTAGTTCCACTTCGTTCTTTCGTCGTTCAAATCGCCCACCAAAATCTCTCTGCACCCTTTGTATGCACACCGGGCCTGTGCTCACCGTCAGATGGCGCATTCCGGAAGATGGCTGGCGAGTGGCAACGATGACGAGATTATCATAATCTGGGACCTTGATCCGTCCGTGTTCTTGCACAGTATTATTGACGTCTTACATTCTCATCCTTGGGTATGGGAAAGGTCAGGCCGGGCAAGGTCTTCGGTTCCAACGAAATCAACATTGAAAATTTGAAACCGATGAATCGACTACCGGGTCATGAAAGTGGTACGTACTTCCTCTTTGCATGTTGATTTTCTACATGTGTTGTCTCGCAGACGTGGTAGACGTTGCTTGGGCACTTCAAGACCGCTACCTTGCCTCTGTTGGATTGGACTCAAAGGTCATCATCTAGTGTGGGTATACGCAGGGTAAACACTCCTACCGGTACTTAGCGTTCATGCTCATTGCATCACCCTAGAACGGATACGAAAACTAGACCAACATAACGGATTTGTCAAGGGTGTTTGCTTCGATCCTGTAGGCGAATTTATGGCTACCCAATCGGATGGTAAGACCGTGAAATTTGGCGAACTACAGACTGGGGACTAGAGGCCAAGGTCACCAAGCCGTTCGAGGATTCCCCTGGCAGCACATTCTTCCGTCGTCTTAGGACTGATTCTCTATTCCTTCGTGGATTGAACTCAACGTTGCATTAGTTGGTCTCCGGACGGTGCGCACATAACAGCATCTAATGCAACTAACAACAGAGGATTCGTCTTTATCGCCGCTGTCATAACCCGGGGTCTTTGGACTTCTGAGATCAGTCTAGTTGGTCACGAAAATACGATCGAAGTCGCGGTGAGGCTTGTTGTTTCGTGTCTCCGATGTGACCAAATCGTGCGACTCAATACCAGAGCTACAATCCACACATCTTTTTGCGTAATCCGGAGGCACCTCTTGCGGCCTGGAATATATGTTCTGTCGTCGCCCTTGGAGCAGACGATAGATCCATTTCAATTTGGCAGACGAAAACTGCTCGCCCACTTATCGTCGCCAGGGACGTTTTCGAGAGGCAAATCATGGACCTTAGTTGGTGAGCCACCTGGGATCTTTCCCCTACACTTTTAACACGCCTCAGGCCACAGGATGGGCTTACTCTGTATGCTGCTTCCTCGGATGGCACTATCGCAGTGTTTGATTTTGATGCCGCCGAATTAGAAGGGATAGCCCCTTACAGTGCGCAGACGCAATATTTGCAGAAATTTGGCTTTGTCCCACCACCAGTTCCTGATGGCTACTCTCAGGGCACTAATTATAGGGACGACAGTCTTCCATCCACATCCCGCATCACTCCTCCGTCTCCGAATCCACGTGCAGGCTCACAAAACACGCAGCCTGGATTCTGTATGACAGCAGCTGTCAATGGCGGTGAACACATTAACCGACTAGTCGCCAAGAAATGTACAAAGAAACGTGTTCAACCTGCCCTCATGCCATCGATACCTTCCGCAGCGGTTGCTCCACCTTCTCGAGAGTTGTCACCCGCATCCACGCCAAGACTCGCCTCTGCCTCCGTGTCGCCCGTACCAAGTATGGGTGGTTTCGATGGAGATGTAGAGATGGGGGGTCCTATGGATATGGAAGTGCCTATAGACGCGTTGGAGCAGAGCCCAGAGATGGGTAGGGGAAAGCGAAAAGCCTCCGTATTGGATGACGAGTTGCCTGTTCAGCCTCGCACGTTAGGTGGCGATCTCCCCAGAGATAGCATCGCGGTGCGCGAGATTGCCAGTGGGGGCGACAGGTGGGAACCGCCACGGCTGTTACACGCTGCTGAAGCTTTGCCCTCGCCACCTATATTGACATACCTGAGTTCCAAGGTGGAGGGAAGCGAGGATATACTGGAGGGAGGCTCGGAATTCGGAACGAGATGGGCCGACGGAAGTGTTGTTTGTGAACGGCAAGCAAACACAGTGGTTGGGTTATCTTCCGTCGCCTGTGGTAGGCCTGACGGCATCGTCGTCATTCTGTGCGGTCGCATTGCAAGATGGTTCAGTGAACGTGTACTCCCACACGGGTAGAAGGTAAGTAAAGAACCCACTTGTGGACTGAGCTGATCTTACAAAAGGATCATGCCGACACTGAGCCTAGGTTCGCCATGTGCGATGATATCCAGTAGCAAAACGGCACTTCTTCTGTTGACTGCCTCCGGGAGGCTCAGTTGTATGTGAGTTTACCATCCTCGCGGACACATCTTTTGATGCCCATTCACTAGAAACATCAAGTCGCAAGCCGCCTACTTCCCTCCCACCCATCATTACTAAGACACCCGAATTGCAACATACTCTCTGCCACCATTCGGTCGAATGGTGCGCCCGTGATTCAGTGTTCAACCGGAGTCACATACTCTTTCGATCCTCAACTTTGCTCGTGGATTAAACTCAGCGAGCGATGGTGGGGTGAGGGTTCGGATGTCTGGCATGGCCGGCAGCGGGTCAACAAAGAGATTGTTGCCTCAATCGAAGGAGCCATCAGCAGCATGGCAGAGACGGCGGAGCAGAAGGAACGACCAGAGTGGTGGAACACCGCGCTGACACTTGGCCATCTCGAGTCGAAAATGCATGCTGCGAAAGCGCTCGATAGTCCGTCGGAATACAAGCAAGCGCTGCTCTTGTATGCCAAGAAGATTGCAGACGAAGGATTCAAAGCAAAGGGATTGGAGCTTGTTTGGTCCGGTGTTCTGGTGAGTGCCTTTTTGGCCGGAATGCGTATGTATGGTTGATGGCGACGTAGGCGTCCCGGGAGGGATGACTGCTGGTGTCCTACGGTAGTGGGGGTGGTGAAACGCGAGCTGTTGCGGGAAGTTCTGTCGGTTTTCGGTGGGTCAACAGCGAGAAGCAAGACGTTGACGAAACTGGCATTAGACTGGCAGGACATGTTGAAGAGGGCGACGAACGAAGAGACTACTTGATTGCTTGTATCGATTACCGGGCCATGGACTAATTCCATCGATGAGGACCCCGTCGTCGCGTAGCTTGTTGTTTGTTAGTTACCATATTTTTTGGTTCAGCTGAAATTTTTATGCGAGCTGCTCAGCGCGCCGTTCGATGGATCCATGGGTACGGTCTTTCGCGGACGGTGGTAGCGCGTTACAGAGATGGCCAAAGATTTATTATCGAGTCATACGTCAACTCGCGTCTCTTCTCTACTTCCACAATGTCTGACTCCCTCGCCGCCAAACTCGCCGCGTTGCATATCTCTCCAGCCGCGTCCGTGTCCCATCCAGACACCAATTCCCCCGCATCCTGGCGCGATGCCTTGCTCGCTGACCCTTTGGTCCCAAAATCGTTCGAGCTGATCAAAACCCTCGTCTACAAGCCCAAAACCGCGAAAACAGCAACCCCAGTCCCCGTCGTCGTCATCGCACGCGACGAGACCGAAACAAGCTCGTCCACCCTCGGCAAAAAGCTCAATCTCAAGGAACTCCGTCTGGCCTCGGAGGATCTCCTCGCCGACTTTTTCGCCCTAGACAAAAACTCGCGTGCGTACCCTTGATCTTGATCTTGTGTCATCGCAGGCACTGAATCGATCGCAGTGTCGCCCTTGGCGTTGAACAAGGATACCTTTTCCAAAGTCGTCACCGTGATCGACGCTTCCATCGCGTCCTCATTCGCCGTGTTTGCAGTCCATGCATGCTCATCGAGTTCGACGCTGTTCTTGTCCGGCAAAGATATCGTCACATACCTCAAGACCCTCGAGACAGACGACGTCAAAGTAGAAGAGGTCGACTTTGCCGCACTCAAGACCGACGGGCCAGTCGTGAAGCCTACCGTCAAAGAGAAAGAGGACGCAAAAATTGACGGTGCCGTACAGATCGCGATCGGCGTCAAGAAGGAGGTCGACTTTTCAGCTTGGTACCAGAGTGTGCGTGCTACCGAATAAGTCCGTGTTGCATGCTGATCGTATAGATAGGTCTTGTTGAAGGCAGACATGCTGGAGTACTACAGCGTTAGTGGATGCTACATCCTCAGGCCGTGGTCTTACAGCATCTGGGAGGAGATCCAAGGTATGTCCCAACGCTGGTTCGTACGGCCATACAGTCATGTCTGGTTAGATTGGTTCAACAAGAGAATCAAAGCCATGGGTGTACAAAACGCGTCATTCCCAATGTTTGTTTCATCCAAAGTGCTTGAGCGGGAAAAGGACCACGTCGAGGGTTTTTCCCCCGAAGTCGCATGGGTGACGCGAGCGTAAGTGGCCCCGACGAAGCATGGCGCATCAAAGTCACGATTAACGATGTATCAGTGGATCTTCCGACTTGGAAGAACCTATCGCCATTCGTCCAACGTCCGAGACTGTCATGTACCCCTGTACGTTCGCTGCCCATCTCTCACCAACATACTCTGACCGCATTTAGATTACTCCAAGTGGGTCAAAAGCCATAGAGATTTGCCTTTGAAGCTCAACTTGTGGAATAACGTTGTGCGATGGGAGTTCAAGCATCCGCGTGCGTAATGCCAACTATCCCGGATAACGCGTTGCTGACCCATTCACAGAACCATTCCTCCGAACCCGTGAATATCTGTGGCAAGAAGGTCACACGGCGCACCTAACCAAAGAGGAAGCCGACAAGGAGGTTCTGGAAATACTTGAACTCTACCGTCGTGTCTACGAGGAACTACTCGCTGTTCCCATGATCAAAGGCGTGAAGTCTGAAAAGGAAAAGTTCGCTGGCGCACTGTATACCACTACTGTCGAGGGCTTCATTCCTGCGAGTGGTCGCGGTATCCAAGCAGGTACCTCCCACTGTCTCGGACAAAATTTCTCCAAGCCAGAGATGTTCAACATCGTTGTCGAAGATCCCAACGATCCCACTAGCCAAGGAAAAATATATGCATGGCAAAATTCATGGGGTCTTTCTACGCGTACCATCGGTGTCATGGTCATGGTGCATGGTGACAACCAGGGACTAGTTCTTCCCCCGCGTGTTGCCTCGGTGCAAGTCATCGTCGTTCCTTGTGGTATCACAGCCAAGACGAATGATGAGGACAGGAACAGGATTAATGACGCATGCGATAAACTTGCTAAATCTCTTGTTGACATTGGTGTCAGGGCAAAGGCTGATCTGAGAGACGGCTACACTCCCGGTTTCAAGTTCAACGACTGGGAACAAAAGGTTCGATGCCTCTTATTTTGGTACCAAATGCCAAGATGTAACCTTTCGTCTCCACAGGGTGTACCCCTCCGCCTTGAGATCGGACCAAATGATCTCGCGAAACAGCAAACTTTGTCAGTCCGTCGCGACACGGGCGCGAAAGCCCCGATCGCGCTCGCAGACTTGAAGGCAACTGTCCCTCAACTCCTGGACACCATTCACAAAGACATGTACACGAAAGCTCTCAACGAGTACAACGCACACGTGAAGGAGGTTACGCGCTGGCAAGACTTTGTCCCAACGTTGGACGACAAGTGTATTGCTATCATTCCTTGGTGTGAGCGGGAAGCGTGTGAAGATGACATCAAGGAACGAAGTGGTCGATCGTAAGTGTTCTCTCGCTGATTTTCCTACGACTTTGGGGACGGCTTGGGGGTTTTCAATTCGGACGCTAACTGTTGGTCTCTTTTCACGCAGTGCGGAACCCCAGGATGAACGCGCGCCATCTGCAGGTGCCAAGTCACTCGCGATTCCCTTTGATCAAGGTCGTTGGACTCCGATCGTGCCTGGCAAGACCAAGTGTGTCGGGTGTAGTCAGGACGCGAAACGCTGGACCTTGTTTGGAAGGTCGTATTAGAGTAATGAGGAAACGCAAACATGCTACTCGTGTAAATGTGTAATGGTTGTATGCTAGAAAATCATCAAATCTCCCTGCTTCGACCAGTTCCGAGAGTTTTGTCTTCTGCTGTAACCTGGTAACCTTCCAGTTTCAACTTGCACTTATATGTTTTTGACAGTTCACTGATGTATCAACTCATGGGAGCACCTCACGGACGGGGTGTCTCGCGGCCAATAGTACCTGAATAACTCCCGCTGTCAACGTCAACACTCTGAACCCATGATCCATCCTCTGGCTCATCTTTCTCCGCTCGTGCGGTCCCTCTGAGCAAGATCATGGCGATGAAATAGAACACCGCCGGTCCGGCATCGTGAAACAATTGCCAGTGGGGTAGTGGTCGCGTGTCGTCATTGTGCCCATTTTTAACCCTGCTTGCTACTTAGAACTGACCATTGCAGGGTATCGTCTGAATTTATCTCAGCATCCGTAGGTCGAGTGAGACTTACTGAAAGTTTCCCGGGTACCCAAGAACGACCTCAAGAAGCCCATGGGACCCGAGGATCGGAAGAAGACTATCCAATTGGAATTAAAATGAAACAAATGGCCTGGCCCGTTCCAACAACTTGTCACGAATTGCATGGTTTTGTCGGAACTGATTCTCCTTAGCAATACGGATCTTGATAGTCACCTGAACTCATGACCAGCTTCCCCCCACACATTCCTCCCGTGTGATCTTCAGACGCCGTGTCGCGTGGCGACCATTTGGTCGTATATAATTTATGCTTCCTCAGATGGTTGAGTACTCCCCAGCCCATTTCCCGTGGACACTACCGCCATGCCTGGCGTGAGTTTTCATTTGTGTTCTGCATTCCGAGTTTGCTGACATAGATCATACAGTACAGCGCACGTATCGCAGCAAACCCCGTATGTTCTACATCGCGATGCTAGATGTCTGGCTTGACGATCTTCGAACAGTACGTTGTGGGTTCTTTCGCATGCATCGGCGGCGGTCTTTTTGGTTTGGACATCGCGTCCATGTCCGGCGTGTTGAGCGTGAGTATATCCGTCCGTCTGATATTAGATATGTCTCCTAATAAGCACGCAGAATAACGCCTATCTCCATGAATTCAACAGCGTAAGTCGATGTCGCTGTGCCTACACAGATTTGGCTGACGTGAAATCAGCCGGGTTCGAATGCTCAAGGAGCTATTGTCGCCTCTATGCCTGCCGGTTCTTTGGTTGGTGCTCTTGCGGTGACCTCCCTTGCTGATCGAATCGGTCGAAAAAACACTATCATCCTCGCTAGTATCATCTGGGTCATTGGCGGTATTTTACAATGTGCCTCTATCGTGCGGACCTTTCCCTTCGATATTCGAACGAATCTCACATCGTTTTAGAACCGTGGTATGCTCGTGGTCGGTCGTGTCATCGCCGGGATTTCCGTCGGTCTCTCTTCTACTGTCGTACCCATTTATCAATCCGAGATTACTGCTCCCTCGATCCGTGGTCGGCTTGTGTCCATGCAACAATGGTCGATTACCTGGGGTATCATGTTGCAATACTTTGTCCAATTCGGGTGTTCATACATCAACGGGACTGCATCATTCCGCATTCCGTGGGGTCTCCAAGTTATACCTGCAATTATCCTTGGCGTTGGAATGTTGTGGTTCCCAGAGTCTCCTCGTTGGCTAGTCGACCACGATCGGTGAGTTTCCTACAACCGTTTTACTACTCGTCTTTTCATTTCATATTTACGGTCCGACATGTAGTAATGAAGAGGCTCTCCAAATCCTTGCCGATCTTCACGGAAAAGGGAACCGAAGTGACGAGCTGGTCGTTTTAGAGTATGAAGAAATAAAAGAACAAGTGGCCTTTGAACGAACAGAAGGCGCCAAATCGTACGCGGACCTGTTCAAACCTGGTATCCTCCGCCGTGTCGGTCTCGGCTGTTCACTCCAGATGTGGTCTCAGTTGTCTGGGATGAACGTCATGATGTATTACATTGTGTACGTGTTCGAAGGAGCTGGTTTGACCGGTCGCCGTGGTAATCTCATTGCCGACTCCGTCCAATACGTTCTCAACGTCGCCTTCACCGTCCCTGCGATCCTCTACATCGACCGTTGGGGTCGCCGTCCTCTCCTCATGATTGGTTCTACGCTCATGGGCTTCTTCCTTTGCCTCGTCGGCGGTCTGCAGGGTCGATACGGAGCATGGGGCACCGTCGGTGGTTCTGAGATCTGGGTCATCACAGACAACCCGGGGGTGACCAAGGCCATCATCATCTGTTCCTACCTATGCGTCTGCTCCTTTGCTATCACCATCGGACCCGTCTCGTGGACATACCCCGCAGAAATCTTCCCGATGAAGGTGCGCGCCAAGGCGGTCTCGCTCTCAACCGCGACCAATTGGCTCTTCAACTTTGCGCTCGCTTGGGCCGTCCCGCCGGGCCTCGCTACCATCGCGTGGAAGACGTACTTTGTGTTTGCCGCGTTCAACTTTGCGGCTGCGCTCCATTTCACGTTTTGTTTCCCCGAGACCGCACAGCGCACGCTCGAGGAGATCGAGGATGTCTTTGCGCAAGGACATACGTTCAGTGCCTGGGCTATCTCGCGTGACGTTGGAAAGAGGAACTTGGAGGATATCGTTGCGCGCAAGGAGGTTGACGAGAAGCATGAGGAGCTCGAAAGGTTATAAAGGCTCGGAAAATTTAGTATGGCTCGTTTGAGGGGGGGGGGGGTCGTAATGAATTGGTGATACATATTCTTGAATGATATACCCTGTTTCTGGTGTTTAATCTATTTGCCGCGTTTTGCAGCGATTTCTGGGAGCAAACCAGGTGAACTTTCTCGATGTTGACTCTGCGCCGGGCGAGCTAAGGACGGATAGAGGTGTACTAGATGTCGGGGGAGGAACACATTCATGGTGGCGGAAGTAGGTGTGACCGGTCAACCATCAGATTCGAGCTCCGGATGTTGAACTACTCGCTGGATTGTTCCCAAACGTCTTGTCCATGAATTATACTGTTATATACATAGAAGGGTTGTAAGCGAATGTACAGTATCTCGAGCCGGGCGGGCGTGACTAGTCATCTTGAAGAGACGTCGTTCTGGCGAATAAGAGAGCAAGGTCCTGTTGTCGGTGGAAAAGCTGAGTGCATGGGAACGATAAACATGGTGTAGGTTACTCACGACCACCAGAGA
>JBBPMK010000327.1:0-25056 GCA_038090295.1 Boletus semigastroideus | reverse complement strand
CCACTCACATTGTCATACGAACGGTCTGCGTGTTTCTTGTCGAGAACACAACGGTGTGCACGTATCACACTCTGGAGAGGGAGGCAGTCTGAATCATTGACCCCAAAGTCTACCTATACAACTTATCTGCTTCAAAGGCGAAGGGAGATAAGTGAGAAGAAAAAGAGACAATATATACTTGAACGAGTCGCTTTCCACCCCCATTCCTGGGTCTACACATACGTGACGCCAACGGAAGAACCAGATATCCAGACAGAGGTCAAAACTTGATCCCCCTGCTTAATGTCGAGGAGAATGGCCCCTTGAGGCGTATAGGTCCCCTCACCAGTGGCCTCGGCATCCCAAAAGGCCACTGTGCCAAAGTCAGCAAAGGGAACCGAGTGACCGTCATCATCCAAGTAATCTTCAACGATCCACTCTACGTTCTGCCCGCAGAGTGGGTCGATGGAACTGAGCGTCGCAAGTGCTTTGGTTCTCGATCGCGACTGTACCAGACGTCGGGGCCCACTGTCTCCAGGAGAGATGGTGAGGTGGTCGGGGAAGGGATATGGTCGGTTGGGGTACCACCCATACCAAGCTGTAGGCGAAAAAAAACGAGCAACGCAGGCTATTGATGATGGTTGGATGCCCTACCGTCGTAAGAAACCCCGTTGTCTTTGACAGCAAATGCGACACCAGTCCGGATCACCCGGCTGGTGCACGTGACGCCGTCAATACCAACCCAGGCAGATGCGCCAGCGCTGTTTCCACCCGAAACAGTGGGGACGTTAAATGTACCAATGACGTGAGTGAAGTTCCCTGTGAGGACGAAATCAAACCGGACAAAAGTCGCAAGGTTGACAGCACCAGACCAGTTGTGGCTGTATTGGGCTCCATTGGAAGAGGCATCGGTAGACTACTCGATGCGGTTAAGGAACTCAGACCGGCGTTCGCGACGGCGATCCGCCAGATCCACAGCAACAAACAAACAGCCAAAGGCGAGGAAAGATAAGAGCATAGCGAGTGTGGAAAGCGACGGTTTGTGGGTGGTTAAAAGATCTGAGGCTGTCTGAGGCTGGAAACGAAAAGTGCGGCGCAACCTCACATTTTTATACCGGCCGCAAATGATCCTACTAGCGGCGTGTTTGCATTCGGAAACGCGCTTGTTGCAAGGGTTGCTGATTGGTCGAAACGAAGATTGTTCAACGTTCAAGGGTAGTCTTCTGATGTCCCGGTTCAGCTCGGTGACTTCGTGTTGAGATCTCTCACCTTGCGGTAAAGCATGCCAGGAAAGAGAGCCAAGGCGCTCCAGCATCGTGTTGAGTTACTTCTTGGAAAGATCAGCTTGGACTTGGGCTTGCACGAGCAAGTACTTCCCGAGTTTCACTTTTCACCACCTAACAACAAGTGTTGCCGCCTTGCGTCAGATTGAAGACAACAACCGGAATCTCATTCTTGAATGCCTCCGACTTCCTTCATTGGAACGCGAATGGGTACGAACAACGATGGGTTGACCGTGTGTGTCCACACGACACCATAATCTCACCCACAAAGGCAGCTCGATAATTCTACCTGCATTGATGCCGCGTACTCGCCAATCAATTTGCAGGACTGCACGGGTGTAGTATAGACGTTAGTGGAGTGGAATCAAGTGAACACGCATCTATGTTTCCACGTTGCCCGAAAACGACACACATGTCACTCTTGCTCTGCTTCATATTCAGCGTGGACTCGTCAGTAGGCCTCTTGAGTCGATCGGCCCCCAGTGCCAGAGCTCAAACGGGTTACCTCGCAAGACCGCCGCTGATGCACTGGCATACGCGATAGCTGTGTCAGCAAGATGCAACTTCATGAAACAAAATGAATTAGGAAGAACGCCAGAATACGCTTGCGAAGCGTCTCATAGTCCGTTGATCCGTTACAACTGCCCCTTTCGTCCCAAACCAAAGAAGGGTGGATCTGAGTCGTCTACGACTTCTTTCGAACCGCCTACAGATCTCTGTCGCACCGCCCAGGTCGTATGGATCCGTGATATTCGAATTTAATTCACCTAGGGAGTGAGCGGTTTCAATGTGAGGGACGGATAAGTTGTTCGTTCTCACTCAAAGTTCACATTGAATGATCCAGATTCAGAATCAAGCATCTTCACTCGTGACTTGGTCGATGAACGCCCCAGGACCAAACACCCCGTGATCATGCAGTCACACCACGCGCCAGAGATGTCAAAGTGTCGGTTGATGATGGTCAGTATAAGATTGCCAACGATCCAGTGCACAGGGGACACATCAGCAAAAGAAAGGAAAAAAAAAGACAGGTAGTAAACCGAAAAAACCATGCAATAATCTGATACATAGCGCAGTGAGTTTGGACAATGAGGGTGTGTATGACGTGGGTATGTTTGCATTCAACATGATGACCAGAGAGAACCAGTGAAGATGGAAATAAAACAGAGCGGAGAAGATGCGGAAAGGGTCAGTTGAGATAGCCACGACACTTGGCAGAACCACATAAACAAGGAATTTTGTCCTGCTCGATGGGAAAATGATAGTCTATGAGAAAGGTTGATTAGGCAGCGCGGGAAGAAAAGCGACAAACACGACACACCATACGTGATCTCGTCCCCAAGTTCGATATCCTGCTTGGCATAGATCACAATCTTCTTCTCCCCACTGATCGTGATAATCTTTGCGGTACAATTGGGGTCACAAGAGTGATTAATCAGCCTCCTGTTCTCATCCATCACTCGTCAGGCACGGTTCAACGATAAAACATACCAGACGGAAAACGTACCCAAGATTACCCTTCTTTGTGGCATCTACAACCAAGTCCTCGTCAATCCGGAAGAGATAACTACTCCCAATGCCCTGCCTCTCATAGACCTTTTCTCGCTTGTCTGCGACCTGGGCGCGAATGATCTCGCCCACGTACTCGATGACCATCTCTCCTCGCGCGATACGCTCCATGGCATACAACCCCCAATCGTGAATGGGAGATCGTGCGAAACGAAGGTGCTTCTTCCGCGTCTGCAATTGGTTGAATTTGATCGATAGTTCCGCTGCGCCAGTCTCGCCCTTCGACAACGCGACGGCACGCTGGACCTGATTGATCTCCTCCAGCCCTTGCGCGCGTCGCCGCGCATTGGCACGATTCGATCGCGAGGAAGTGACATGTTGGGCCGGTTTCTCGGTCGGGGCAGCGTTTTCGACATTGGTGGAACGGAGCGTGTATTGGGCGACATAAGCTGACTTCTCGGCGTGTGAGATCTTGTAGTAGCCTTCTGTACGTGCGGAGCCTGTAAGATGCTTGCGGAACGGCGGGACGGAATCTGGAGGTGGTGGCAGTTCGCGTGGAGGTTCTGTTTCTCCAGAAAGAACCAGCCGGGCAAAGTAAAGGTCTTCGTCATCTTCACAGATGCCTTCCTGAAGCGGATCGGGAGGCATTGTCGGTGGCGGTGGCACCGGGGACGGCGATCGTGTTATAGGCTCCAGTTTGGAGACATCAATGGTCGTGGTGGCAGGAGGGACGAAGACCAAGGTGTCCGAAAGGATGACTTGTTCGACAACCTCTTTGACTGGTTTTTTCTTTGGTGGCTTCTTCTTTGACGGTGCTTTCTTGACGGGCACCTCCTCCACGTCCTTTTTCGTCTTTTTCTTGAGTGGCTCTTCCGCCTCGAGGTCCTCCGACAAAACGCGTTTTCGCACATCCAGACCTATGTCGGTGTCTGCCTCGACCAATGTCTCGGGCTCGACGCTCGACTCCTTTGGCATGATCTCCTTCTTCCGCTTCTTCCTCGGTGGCGACACAAGTGGCTCCGGCTCCGGCTCCGGCTCGGGTTCCGATTCTGGTACTGGTGCAGGCTCGGGTTCAGGCTCCACCTCATCCATCTGGACTTCCTCTACCACAGGTGTCATCTCCTTCTTGACCTCTTCCTCCCTCGCCCTCTTCCCCGGTTTCCGAAACGACAATCCCTTCCACCCTTTCTTCTCCACCGACTTGGCCTCCGCCTCGACACCGATACCCTCCTTCCCTTTTAACGCCACCGTTACTTTGGCCTTTTCCTCCGCCACCAGCTTGCGCAACCCAGCCGCAACGACACGCTCCGTGATGTCCTTTTCCAGCAACACCCTAAGTTCCTTCAAAATCGCCTGTTCTGCAACTTGCACCATCTCTTCACGCGTCCACACCTTCACGCCCGCGGATGGCTCGCCTTGCTCTGCCATCGCCACCACATCTTTCGAGGGTGGCGGACACGCGGCTACGGTCACCGAATGATGTGCGATCGTCCGTCCACCCGAGTTGAGCACCATCCCTGCTCTCCGCGCCGAATCCGGTGTTTTGAACGTGACGTACCACGCGCCGTGGTCGCGAAAGACGCTGTCCACCTTGAAATCGGAAAAAAACGCGAGGACGTCAGATTCGAGGACGGAATGCATCGCGCCGCCGCTCAGCTCGAGGCGGACATGGTCGTAGCCGTTCTTGGAGAGCGCGGCAAGGATGGCAGGCGAGGCAGTGGAACGAACGGGGCCGTGGCGTGCGCTGGGGTGGCCAGGTTTGCGCGCGATCGGAGATGGAGAACGAGAACGCGGTGTGCGATCGCCAGGTACATTGAGATGATGCGACGAACGTCCGCGAGAATGAACCGGTGTGGACGACGACGAATGCACAGAAGGCGGCGCGAGGTCGTGAAGAGACGTATACCGGTTGTTCGTCTTCATCCTTGCCTTGGTAAAAACGAGTGGCGGTGGTGCTTTCTTGGCCATCGGGCGGGCCTGCGCCGTCGGTGATGCCCGACCGCTCTGGACATCTGCAGGACGTGGTGGAAGTTGATGACTCGGTCGCCAATTCTGATTCGATGAGTTAGCGGCCTGGGTCGAGCTCGGGGTTGACG
The DNA here is from genome assembly GCA_038090295.1 of Boletus semigastroideus. Classification (NCBI taxonomy): domain Eukaryota; kingdom Fungi; phylum Basidiomycota; class Agaricomycetes; order Boletales; family Boletaceae; genus Boletus; species Boletus semigastroideus. The sequence continues at coordinate 20,189 of JBBPMK010000327.1, read as the reverse complement.
TCGAGGGCGGAGGATGTGGATGTGGATGGGAAGGAAGATGCGCTGCCTTGGCCTCTCGCTCTTTCCTCCGTTTCTCCTCTCGTTCGCGTTTCTTCCGTTCTTCTAGCTCCTTGAGAACAGCTTTCAACTTCGCGCCCTCACCGTCAAAAACCACCTTAAGCTCCTCGCCCTCGCCAGCTCCCGTCACCACACCAAGCTTCTTCCCATGCGCACGTTCGACACATTGTTTGGCTTCGTCGTGCGTCTGGTACCGGATAAAGACTATCCCAAGTGCCATCCCAGTCTCCATATCGATCTGCGGCTCAAACGACATAATTTTTCCATGCATAGAAAAGGCACGCCGTATGTGTTGCGTTGGCGTCAAAGGCGAGATATGCATGATGAGTACGGCGGTAGGCGGAGGCGGACCTGTTGAATATTGATCATACTGTTTGTACGCATGGGTCAGAACATGACAGACAACAGAGTCCGTGAATGGCGCACCTCGTATTTCGCTTCGTGAAACGCTTCCCGCCCCGGGCGTCTCTTGAATCCCGATACCCTACGTGGATCCTTGGGTACTGGGGTAACCTCGCATTCGGTTACTTCTCCGTCATACCGTGTGATCGTCTCCTTGCCCTTTCCCTTGCCATTGATCCGTGGTTCCGAAGATGCGGTTCCGTCCTTGTCGACTGCGCGGATTTTCTCGAGAAGCGCACGCATGCGACCGTCCCGATCCTTGTCCGTAATAGGGTCATATATAATCTTGAAATTGCGTCTAGATGGGTATTTAGAGGGAGAAGGTGGCCAAGACGGCAGCGGTGGAAGAGAATAGGTTTTCGGAGGGGGAGAAGGGGTTCGGGCCAGTTTTGAACCCGACGCGATGGGCCCTGACGGACGTGGAGGCGGAACGGGGGGTGGAAGTGATGGTTCCGAGGAAGGAGGCGGGGGGGATGGGGGTTTGGATTGTGGAAGCGAGAGAGAACACGGGTGTTCCGAGGGCGGAGATGGCGGTGAGGGAGATCGCGTACGGTCATACGTGGGTTGTATTGGAGGTGGAGGTGGAGGCGGTGGGGGCGGTAGTGGCGGTGGTGGTGCAGGGTCGACAGTCGAGGGAGGAGGGGGAGGGGGGGACGAGGGTGGTGTCTGACTAGGTGGAGGGGGTGAGGGATGCGGTGGTAGGGGTGGAGGAGGGGGCGGTGGAGAGTGAGGCGGGGGCGGGGGTGGAGGTTCTTCTGATGGGGGTGGTCCGGGGGGTGGGGGAGGTGGGGGAGGCTCGGAGGTCGGTTGGGGGGGTAAAAGGCGCGATTCTGTATGCGACATCCGCACATTCAAGGCAAACGCAATCTTGACGGGCTCATGGGGCAGCATGCCATCCTCGACCGTCGCAGGGGGCAGTTTCTTTGGCGTTGATAGTAGCAAAGACTCTGAAGAACTCGCGGTCGACAGTCGAATCTACAGGACGTATGAAACGGGGGTGTTTAGGCAGAAAAAGCGACTCACATCGGCCGACGACGAACCCAAGTCGGCTTGTTTCCCCTTTTGCGACGATCTCGGGGCTAGCGGTGCGTGGAGGTTGGTGGGTGAGGTGGGAGGATAGCCGTTGAGGAGAGGCTTGGTTCTGGGCTGAGTAGGAATGCCATTGACAAGACTGCGCGGACCGGTTGGGGGATGTGCACCAATTTTGCTCGAGGAATTGCCTGGCGAGGTCGACGTAGAGGGTACGGACGTGGATGTTTGTGACGCAGAGGCCGGGATGATGGGTAAGGAACTCAGCAGCGCCCTTGGACCGCGGGGGGGCGCTCTTCCAGACATGTGGTGAATTATGAATAATTTGGAATCGTCGTCGCTGTTGACAGCGACGAGGAGAGATGGGAAAAAGGACGAGGAGGAGGAGGAGGAGGAAGTATACTTGAGACAAACACGACAAACAACGAGAGTTTACTTCGTTCGCTTCCACACTCAACTTTCAAATCATTAAATCTCTTCCATGCAGAAAGCGAATCTAAGATGTGTAGCTCTTTGTCCAGTCCAGGCGTAGTACTCCAAGCAAAAGAGAACGAGAGTGAAAAAAAAAAAAAAAAAAGGATAAATACAAGCGACAGCCTAGATTCATCACCCCCTCCATGCAAGAGAAAAGAAGCACATCAGGGGCCACTCAGCGGCCGTGCCGGTCTTGGAGTCATTGGTTGTGCCGTGGTTGGCTCGTCGTCTTCAACCTCGGGTCGATACATGTACACGGTCTGTCCCTGAAAAGTATCCCCGTCGGGGACCGTCGCGTACGATAGAAGAGTGCTTGTGCGTGACCCCAACAACGACGACGATGGCGATGTCGAACGTGGCAGTGCGGAATCTACACCTTCCGATGGTTGCACTGTACCAGTGGCGCTACCCCCACTACCGGACTGTTCCACCGTGACGCTGTCAAACGCAGGTGGCGGTCCTGCATCCCTCGGCAACGAAAATGCAGCGACTGCATCAGGGCCATACGGCACTCCAAACCTCTCCAATGCCTCCCTGCTCGTAATCAGCTTGATCTGTTCAGGGGTCAGACCCGCTTTGGGAGCATGGAACTCGGCGCGTGTGAGCGTGTGAGCGAGCGGTGAGGAGATGCTGTCAAGCGATATCGTCGACGATCCTGGGTGCAAACCAGGCGAATGGGGACGAAAGGCGCGCAGGAGATTCGAGTTGGAGCGAGAATGTGCATTGTTGTTCCTCGATGACGAGCGTGAATGATGGCTATCGTGTGACTCGCGCGTCGAAAGTCGCGATAGAACAATATGTGGCACGGGTGATTCAGACCGTGTGGCAGATGATGGCTGGTTGATATTGGATGGGTTACCGCCGTGAGTGTGGTTGTGGGAACTGAACGGATTTTGCTTGAGGAAACTGAACCGTGGACGTCGCACCGCCGTTGGAGGGACGGTAATGGTAGAAGAAGCATTGCTCGGTTCGGGGTCGTTCAAAGAGATCGTTGGCTCCGCCGAGATGGCCTCCGTGTATGATGGGGCTTCACCCCTGGTGGCTTCAGCAGTGATCCTTTGTTGGCGCGTCACAAGGAGCTCCGCATCGCTCCCAGTCGAACCCATACTGTGCGTGTCTCCACTCTGACGATCATCACTCGGCATCGTCGCATGATGGAGCTCCGGGGGTCTCGGGACCGACATCCTGCGCATCAGGTTCGTGGTCGACGAATCCGGCATGGTATCGACCGATTCGGTAGGACCCAGTGCGATGTCAAACATGGCTGCGCGCATCTCGGGCATGTCCTCCTCTACAAGCATGGGCATTGGAATGGATGGTGGCATATCGTCGTCCATCGACATCTCCGCGGGACCGCTGGAGGAATAATGAGCTCAAACCAGCAGGGCTTTGAGCAAAGCGCACCGAAACAACACCAGCTCTTGATCCCCCGGTTCCTTCATGTACGCTGGCAACGACTTGGTGGATATTTGACTCGGTGTTCTACGGGGTCGCCGATATGGCCGGGTCGTGTTGGCGGCAGTGGAAGTCGTCCGATTAGCAGCTGTGTCCGACGCTGAACTCGTGGCTGCACAGCGACGGATACAGGCGAGGAGGGAGAAGAGGACGAAGACGGCGGTGACGAGAAGAATGGGGAGCTGAAGAAGCCAGAGTGAACACAGCGTCGCTGCTACACCACGCGGGGACGCACCCATACGCTCATGCTGATGCTCCCATTTCCCGAACCGTTGTTGTTTGGGCCGCTGCCCTGGTTCTGTCTCTTGCTGAGAAGCGGTGAAGGTGCCGCAGAGACACATGCGGGGAAAGCAGCGGCGAGTGCAATGAAGATAACCGGCGAGAACATGGACAATATTGGTTGTACGACGGGGCTCACGTTCATGTCGAGGGGGGTCGTTAAAACGTTAGGCACTGCCCAGGGGGTATGCAGCGATAGCAAGAAGAGCAGAAAGAGCGGAAAAAAAAAGTGATGCAAGGGTTAATATGTAAAACCACCAGGGCTGTCGAGTCGAGCTGTGCCCGAGGCTGGGCAAGGTCACGAAAAGGGGGAGAAAGCAAAGATCTGTTATATATCGATGTCGTCGTCGTCGTAGTATCCACCGAGGCTGTGATTATTGATAGTTTCCACTAGCAACATCATCATATCATTCTTTACATAGTATGGTCAGACAGCACTACCACTCCACTCCACTCCGCTGCGCATCTAAGAGTATCACAGGCGCGGTCCAACAGTCCCATGATGGCACAGCAAAAAATCAGAAAGGTCATGTGCTGGTCGAAATTAGATCTCAAGACAGTCATGAATATAGACCAAAAACCCATACCAAGCTCGACTGGTGCCTCCTGTACGACCTGCGCACCAAAACGTAAGCAATGGCAGTCCACAGACAGTCAGCAAAACCCACCAAATGACCAGCGAAATGAAATACGACGTTGGTTGAATCAGCAGGTCGACGCCACACCCTCTCCTCCGTCAATGGCTTGCTCGACAGCCTGTCCGTGACGTCAGTCCATTCAGGCCCATCACATGTGTCGGGGACGATCCATCGAAGCGTGACCCCCGCATCGAGTCGCTCCAGCAACTCCCACGTCTCCATAGGTAACCACTTGTTCGCGAACGAGATCCCTTCCTGCAACCCGGGCATCTTGAGTCGCACGCCCCCCACTGCGTCGTCAATGAGAGCATGCTCAACGTAGAGCTGAAGGACATCGGGGTTCCAGGCGGCAAAAAAGGGCGATTTTTGAAAGAGCTGGAGGGCTTCCTCGCTACCCCAACATCAGCACCCCCTACTAGATCCGCGGAGTCACGTACCGAGAGGACCAACGGTCGCGTCGAGTAAAAGCACCAAGCACGTATTGGTGTGTAGCGTCTCGCCGTTGCGTTCCAGGTCTGTGGATCACTGGGTCGACCAGTACAAGCGACGAAAATAACTTGGGAAAGTCAAAGGCGACTCTCAATCTGTGTGGCGTGATGAACGAATGCGACTGGCAGAAATTAGATCGCCCACGAAGTACAGCCTCCAAAGGAGTGTCCAACCACGACGAGCTTTCGCGTGCGATATCCGCGCTCCTTTCTGCTGTTCGTCACCGGGGCTGACAAACGCGGGAGACGTGTCGGCGGTACTGTTTCGTCCACGTCCTCGGGCAGATAATGCAACAAAAAGTCGGCAATATCCCGGGAATTATCGAACCATTCGACTAGACGTGTCGTCATCCTCCATATGGTCGTGGATGGGGGACGAGAACGTACACATCCCAGTCAGATTATTCGCGTTTAGGACGGCGGCATCTCCGTGCTGGACAGCGTCCAACGCCCAGACCTCGTCGACCATCGCGCCAGCAGGCGCATCAAGCAGGCTTTTAAGCATAGTCTCCCACGTCTATCCGCCCTAAGCACATGAGTCGAAATGCAGAACCATGATCAGTGACTCGCCTCTTTGTGAAATCCGTTTGCATGGGCCAAGAAGAGGGTGACGCCTGAGCGGGACATGGACGGAGTGGGTGTGCGCACGTAGCGGTTGAGGCAGTTCCAGAGCGGCTTTTCGCACTGTCTGCCAGGGAGTCTGCCCTCGTCGTACGCATCTTGATTCTTGAGGACTCGGTTCACGAGTTCGTCCATCATTTCACGTCGGACGGTGGGCGAACGACCAGGGTCATATGCAGGTATCTCGGGGAGGGGAATGTCTAGCGTGAGTCGGGGGTATGCAGCGGGTACGAGGTGGGTGCTGAGCTTGTAGGTGGCATTGGTGGTGGTGTGAAAGATGCTGGGTCTGGGAGGACAAGGTAGCGGTGGTGTTTGTACATGGTCGAGGCCTGGATGGAGACGAATGGGCAGGAATGGGCGTGGGTGTGCGGATGTCCAGCCAGGGGACGTACGAGTGAACGGGATCGTGGACGTCCTTGTCATCTCTACACGGCTATTACTAATACCCGGAACGCATACCCTCGGACAGACTTCGAGGGTCGAGTATCCACAAAGCTGCCTTGTCCACCACAGGCTCACATCCACCTATTCCACTCTCTCTACGTATCTCCCTCAGTATCGCCCTGACGCTGCTTCTGTTCGTCGTCAACGTCGTGTGTTCCCTTGAAGCGCCAGCGAGCATCGACGTGACGGTGTGCACGGTCAGCTTTGAGAGCGACGTTTGTGCCGCTGGTGGAATCTCTTCAACCGTGTCCTCGGTCGTCGATAGCACGGGTAGAACTTCATGCGACAAGATCCGAGCACATGTTGACGCAAGCGCATCAAAAAATGTCCCTCCCGATTGTCGCTCCTCGTCCGCCACAACCAAAGGATAGACGTGGACGGGCACGAGGGGTAAGAACCCGGCCGGGTATCTTGACTGCTCCCAGAACGCATCCGCCGGTGCTTTATCCATCGCACCCATGACCTGATCCTGGCGTAAATGTGCCGGTGCAGGAACAGGCGGTGTGCGCGTGCAGAGCGTCGAACCAAGCAATGCATCTGCCCGCTGTCTCTCCCTCTCTCCACCAATTTTGGAAACGATTTGAATACATCGATGATGTGCCTCGCGCGTCGTCCAAAACGTCACGTTCGTAGCCTGTGTCGAGACGCGTTCGTGTATCTGTTGAAGAAGGCCGTTGTCCATCTCTCGTATCACTTGTGCGGCGAGTGTACGTGAATGCTGTCCCGAGTTTTCCCATGCGATCTCGCCGTCCTCGACGTTGTGGCTCTGTCGTGCGAGCGACTTTACCCTGTCCTTTTTCCACGCAAGGTAGCTCTGAGGAGGCTCGAACCGAGCATGCGCTTCCTGTTGCGTTCGGGGCAAGGCTGAATGCGAGATATCGGATATGAGCGCGATGAGAGCAGACAAGTCCAAGTTGATGTTTGTCGTTGGGTGGAGCAGATTGGGCGTCGCGGGTGCTGTTGGAGGATGGGGGCGCTCGCCGAGTTGAACGTCAATGCCCAAATCGCGCAGACGCTGGATGGTCATTCCGATTCGCGGGTCTGGGGTATCGTCTTCGAGCGGATCGAGGCGAGTCAGACGGATGGTGACCTGTGGGGTAGTGGAGAATATAGGGTTGGCTTTTGCAGCGGCGAGGAGCTCTCTGCCCATCCTCAGCACGGAGTTGTCCAACTCGGGCTGCGGTCTCGTCTCGTCGTCTTCGTCGCTAGTCAAGTACGAATCTATCTCGCGGAACTCCATCACGAGGCGGGCATTCTTGATCCTAGGGGAACGTTGAGGGAACCGTAGTGATGCAGGGGGCGTACTTACGTGTTGACTCTCACCCACCTCGCGCCGTTGTCGGCGACGACGTCTACCTTCACAGGGCGCGACGTTCTCCCTGGGGAGAACATACGGTAAACGGCGACGGGGTGACGCGCATGGGCGAGTTCGCCCCAGACAGCGACGAGGTAAGGGGCAGATGGGCGCTGCCTGGAAAGCAATGAAGACATTACTTCGCAGTCGCGCCTGAGCTCGTCGCGAAGAGACCTAAGACCTGGTAGCTCGTCATCGTCGTTGTCGGTGTCGATGACGGGGTTAGTGATGCGGAACGATTGGGTGGCGTCGAAGAGTGATTCCATGCTGTGTTGGCGGACTCTTCCATGACCGACTCTGCTCGCCATCGTTCGTCGACCATCAGACCAGTCCGAATCGCTATCCCGCCGCTCTCTACGCCGCGCCCAACGAGCCCGACACCGACGTCGGGCATCCGCGCCCACCTCGCCCACATCCTGCCACGACACGCCGCGTTTACGCTCACCGTCACCCTTCACCAGCTCAACAACGTGCCCCTCGTCCACGGCGAGTTTGGCCTCAGATGGAAGATCAAGGGCGTCACGTCCCACTCGGGCAACCGCATCCTCGACAAGGTAAAGGCCAGAAAGGTAAAGGCCGACCTCGTCCCCAAAGGCAGCGACACAGACAACGGCTCCCTTTGCGACGCCTCCGACGCACACAGCATCGCCAACAGCAGCTCCACCAACGACCATGCCAGCGCCCATGGCCACCCCGTCACCATCCCCGCCGTCGTCGTGACCGCCAGCACCTTGCCCGGTTCCATCGCGCGCAGTACCAGCGGTGTCTCGTCCATTGCGAGCATCGCCAGTGGGTCGTCCTCGGCCTCCAACGCTCATCCTGTCCAGGAGACAGAGACGCGCGATACGTTGACGAAACACCACTACTCCCCCGCAAAGGGTTCTACCCCGTTTGTCAAACTCAAGGAACACAGCGTCGTTTGGGAGAAGACGCTCAAATTTGTCGTGCAAATGAGCGTCGGCAGGGACAATGGCGGACTCGGGGACTGTCCAGCCAAGTTTGTCGTCATGCAGGTACCACCTTTTCTGTCTGTCCTCGTTCGACGCACTCATCGATCTTGTAGCGCGTCGTTCATGGTGATCCGGATGCACCTCGGAATCCACGGCTAGGGGTTGTCCATCTCAACTTCGCCCAATACGTCGATTCTGGTGTCGTCACCAGACGCTATCTCCTTCGCCAAAGCAAGACCAACGCCACCCTCAAGGTCTGCTCACCGCGTCTTTCCTTGCTTACCCGCTGACACGTCATCGCAGCTTACTGTCCACCTTGAACACACGGCGGGCGAACCCGCCTACGTGGCACCTCCCCTTCCTAGAGATGAGATTCTCTCCGGGGTCGCTGGCATTCTCGAATCGTCCGACATTTACCGCACCCGTCCGCGCGTCGCGGACCTCTACACACGCGGATCCTCTGATTCCTCGTATGATGACGATGATGGGGCGTCCGGCACTGACGCATCCTCGTCCAACGGTCCAAGCCAGAACCACACTCATGACCTTCATCATGCAACGATCAAGAAACCAAAACGGCCGTTCGAGATTGCCAAGCTGCCGACGATCAACGATCCGAGAGGGACTGAGAAACTGATCGAAGCCTTGTTCAATCCAGTCCCTGTGACGCAGCCTGGCAAGGTCACCCCGTTTACATATCTTGTCGAGGTCGACGGGGAAGGGGATGGCGACGGCAATGGCGATGGCAAACACGGATGTCACACATCGGACAGTGCAGCGCACGAGGACCAGGATGCCCGACGTAGTGTGGAGGATGCAGACGATGATTCGTTGTACGAGGACTCGCATGACGAATGTGACAACCAGACAGAGGGGTTGAAGAGCGACTATCACTCGCTTCGTTCGCAGCCGTCGATGCGGAGTTCTCTGCGGAGCAAACGATCGACCCAGTCGCTCGTGAACAAGGATAGATCAAAGGTCGACGAGGAGACAGCAATCGGCGCAGGCGTCCAGGTACCGAACGGGTTGACGGAGCGGCGAACGTGGTGGCAAAAGGTGCTCAGTCCACCTAGCACAAGTGGGTGACCATCTGGTGTCACTTTCTCTCTTTTTTCTTGGTTGATTATTCGGACAATGCATGCAGTAGATTGCAAACTAGAGGTAATTTATATCGAAAGTCCCAATCGTCGACATAGCTATATACATCGTCATTTACTACGCATACTTACCTACAAATCTTAATCTTTAGACTTGGATTCGCTCCTGGACAATGTTGACTCGTGGACAGTGTTATTATTCCCCAGACTCTATAGAATCAGTCTACGCAAGCGAGATGAACAATCGCCTCTCCTGCCCGAAGAACGCTCACGCAGACGCTGCAAACAGGCCCTTCACCAACCCCTCCTCGACCTCGCGCGTCCGCCGCCTCGCCTTGTCCTCCTTGAGTCTCTGCGCCCTCTTCTCCGCCGCCTCTCTCGCTGCCACCTCCCTGGCAGCAACCATAGCAGCCCGCTGTGCACGCTGCGCCTCGAGCGCGTTCTGCGCATCCAGTTGCTCGCGGACGAGTAAACGCAGCCGCATACCCTCGTCTCCGAGGAGCGACGGCGACGTGTTGAGCAGGTACTGGTCAAGTCCGCCATGCTGCGTGTGTGTGTATGTGTGTGTGTGCGCGCGCGTGCGCGCAAGTCCGGGGTCATCATGGGGTCGTGGTCAACGTCGCACGAGAGAGAGGACGCACCTTGTGGATCGTCCGCAGTGCGCGCGCTGTCACCTTGACCTGCACGCGCCGTCCCAGGAGCGGCGAGTCGAGGGTCTTGGTGTGTACGTTTGGGAGCCATGTGCGGCGGGTTTTTGAGAGAGAGTGGGGGACGTTGTTGCCATACTGGATGGATTTACCGTGGAACAGGCCGAGAGCTGAGCGTTTGAACGGCTGGGAGAGGGCAGCGGGGAGCGTCGAGAACGTAGGGAACGTCGGGAACATGATGCATGTAAAAGGAGTAAATTATTTAGGATTAGCTTACTATTATTTATTTACTAGACTCGGACCAATTCCACGATCAGTGATTGTTCCAACGTTCAACATATGTACTGGTCGCCATCCCCTCCGTTCTCTCAAGGAAATGGGACGGGATATTCAAGGACGCAAAAATCCTTGCAGCACATCCAAAGCGCTATTGAAATAAACAAAATAAAAAACGTTACCAACTTCCGTCCATAACGCATAACCCCTCAAGCAAGATGCCTCGTCGCAATCACCACGAGCGACACCAGAAACGCGACCAAGAGCAACACTCCACTCGTCACTGCCGCGATCCGACACCGTCGCACCCACAGATTCTTCGTTCCCCCCCTGCCCAGCCCAACCGGTTTGGGTGTCAACACCACTGCCACCCGCTGACTCTGATACGGCGGTGGTGGCGGCGTCAGCGTCAAGACGGACGGAGCCACGAATGGATAGCCACGCATCGTGTCGAAACTCTGCATGCTCTTGCTCGTGTTCATCCAGAGTGGGAGGCTGCTCCCTCCCCCGCCGAGACTGTGGTGGTACCCGTTGGCGTATCCCGAGCTGGAAGAATACCCGCGCGAGGGAGAATGGGCGGTCAGGAGCCACCCCCCAATGAGCCAGCACCACGGTGCGATGAAGCCAATCCAGAATAGGACTTGAATAGTGTCCACGCGCTCCAGGTGCAGCGTCCACCGGGAACCTGCTTTTCGCGCAGATTCGCGTTCCGAGGCTGGTGGAAGATACAACGATGATGGCGCGAATCGCCGGTCAATGAAAGAAGACGATGTAGAAATGGAGGTTCCCAGGTCCTGCAAACTGGGGGCAGTCATGTTCGAGCGTGAAGGATGCATCGTAAAGGGGGTAGGGCGGTGAGGGTGGGGATAGAGATTGGGATGAAGGTAGTTTTCTGAACTATGTTGGGGATTGTAGGAAGGTGGAGCAGAAGACGAATGTGAGGCTGAAGGAGGGTGCATGATGGTACGTGCGGGGACTGGTGGTTTGACTGGCTTCTGGGGTATTGGTTCTGACAGGGGTGTGGGTGGAGTGTCTGCAGTATCTTCAAGGAGGCGGAAGTCAAAATGTTGGATGGTTCCATCAGAATCACGTCTAAACCCTTCCTCCGCATCGACAAAGACTTCATCTTGCCCAAGAGAATATTTACTCTCCCTCCCTGCCCCTGTCCGAGCAGTAAAAAAGCTCTCTCTCCTGTCCGAAACAGAGTCATCATCACGTGCAGCAACATCGAGCAGTCCACGCGAGCGGAGCGACGTTGGTGTCGTCAAGAATGGTTGGCCCTTGAATTCGGGTTTGAGATCCAACGGTGGGATCACGGGGGGTGTGGCAGAAGAGGCGCTAGTTTGATGCGTCCGCGTAGACGACAGACTAACCGACCGATTGAGTGGTCTCAAGATGAACGTTGAGACCGGGGAAGGACCTAGTATCATTAGCCATGGAATAAAAGTACCCATCTCCCTTGCAGGAAATACTTACGAGGTGAATCATTTCCTTCCTCTTCTTTCATCCTCGCGAAAGGCACAGCACCAGCCGGATGCGACGGCGTCACAGGAGTATGCGCCAGCGTTTGAGGCGTGGGAGGTGCTCCCCTTGCACCGACCAATACAGGAGTAATAGGGACAGGGCTGACAGGCGTCATCGGTGCTGCACTCGTCCTCACCGTATGTGTCGTGCTGGAGCGTGACCCTCCTTCGTGGCTTGAACTAGGCAGCGATACAGGTCGCTTTTCAGGTGAAAGGTAGTCCTGCTCGACTATGGGCGAGAGTTGTTGGTTGAAGAACTCTTGCACGGGCACACGAAGTGAGTGCGAACTCTTTGTAGGGTGGAGGAGTTTGGGACGAGCGGCGATGCTAGGGGGTGGGTTCGTTGGTGGCGGTGGTGGGAAGTGAGGACTGGGCGATGATCGCCCTTGAATGAGGGAATGATTGGATAATGACGGGTCTACTGAGTGTTGGAGAACGGAGGCGGGGTTAGCAGGGAGGCTATTGGCGGCGTTGGGATTTCCCGCAGCGTTCACATTACCCGGGCTGAGCCAAGACACATGGGAAGGTGTCATCGGCGACTCCAGACTGCTCTGCGAGGATGAGGATGTTGGGGTATGGGTGTAACCCTGCCAATACGGGTACGGATGGGTGGGCACCCGGATCTCGGGTGGAAGAGATGGAGAGTCAAAAGATACTGGCGACGAGGACGACGAAGACGTCTTGCTCGAGAGTGGATAAAAATCCAGACGTTCTGGTGCAGAGTGAACTTCGGTGCTGACGTGGACCTCCATGGCGGAGCGGGAGGTTGATGGATCGGGTAAGGAAATGGGCGCAGGGGCGAAATCCTTTTCACGTTCCTTGCCTTTCATGCTTGAGGAGTTTGTGGTACCTTTAAAACCCAACAGACGACGCATATTGCACCGCTACGGTATGTAAACCAAGGAATCGCTTGCGCCCCTACTTGCCGCAGTTGATGCAGGCGTATTCGGGAATAGGGAGTAAACGTTCTTGGTAGACTCACTTTGTGTGATGGCCGTACGAGTGTCCGGTATTCGACACGTTGCAAGGCAAACAGCTGGGGGTGAGAAGGGGTCTCAGTGAAATGGGACCGTGGATGAAAATGGAGCAGCGCACGGAAGAGTAGTGTCCATTATATATACGCAGCAAACGCACACGAATGCACACGCGTGTTCTACGAGAACTTGTTGATCAATGGCATGTCATTGAGGGGTCAGAATCGCGTCTGGCGACCGCGGTGCAAGGGCAGGAGTTGCACACGGGGGTACATGCGCGGCTAGCCTGGCACGGCTTCCGAGAGCACGCTGTATACACGCCTGGCTCCGGGTCACGGTAGTTGGCCAGCAATCACCTGTTTCGGTACGAACCTGGAAGGAAAAGGACCAAGTGGCAAATACCTTGATTCGCTGGCATTGTGACTGCGATGAATTTAGTAGGAGTTATGGTGCTGCTGAGCCTGGGTAAAATGGAGAAAGTGAGATAGAAACGGGGTAGAGACACGATGTTGCGCAGCCTCAAGGTACCTCGTGTAATCCTCCTGGCCGATTTGATAGCGCATTGATCGGATGCTCTGGTACGACTTGAGAAAATGGTTCCGTACAACACATAGAGAACGAGAAAGTACGTATAAACAAGACCAGGGTATAAGTGTGGTGAGTCGTAACAAAGTAAGTAAGTAAGTAGCGAGTATGGTTGTGCAATAGTTATACAAGACGTCGAGGATCGTCGTGTCTCCATTATGCACACACTCGCCTGTATTAAAGGCATCAAGTGGGGGGCGCGGGATAGTATGCATTATGCCTTGACCTCCAAAACGTCTGGAGTCTCATGCAAGCCCGAGTGGACTACGATAGTGACTTGTTGTGCAGACACGGTCTTGTCTGGTGAAGCATCCGTGGTGGTAGCGATAGGTTCCACCTCCTCCGTATCGTCCTCGGGCCCTGAAGAGGCGACAGAGTCGTTATCATCTGCATGCTCCTCCTTGGGCTGCTCGACCTCATAGGATGGAGCTGGCTCTGGCTCTCGCGACTCGGACTCTGGCTCTGGTGATCCAGATGGGGAATCAGGGAGCGGAACGCCTTCAGGGCGTATTGATGATGCCACCTCCACTTCTACCTTGTCCTTGTCTTCGAGATCGACTTCCTTGACGCCTTTGGTGACTTCCTTGACATCCTGTCCTTCCACAGGGGAAGCGAGGGCTTTGGCGGCGCTCTCAGTATGAGGAGAATCACATCCGATATCTGGCTCGATAGGGTCGTTTTTCGACCTCTTCGAAGCGGAAGCATATCCGTCGCGATCTTGTTCTGTGACGCTGTGCCTGCGTTTCCGCCCTATCGTGGGAGCATGTGAAGTAGCTAATGTGGGGTTAGCATCGTTGGTAAGTCGCGGTAGAGATTGTGAGCACTGACCGTCGTCCCTCCATGGACGATCTGGGCGAGGGAGAAAGGATGCAGATACACGTCGTATAAACTGAAACATGATCGTGGTATGAGGACAAGAACAACGCGTTGATATGTGCGCGTTGTGGACGCGTTGAAAACTGTTTGTGTTTGTTTGTTGATCCACTTTCGGTTCGGGGAATGATTACGTAACGGTGTGACTCGCTGATAATTACGTAACAGTACGAAGCTACTTGAGTACCTTTGATTCACTTTGACTGGACAATATGACCCTCGACGTAACTAGCTTCATAGACAGCAAGGGCGGAGATGCAGAAGAAATCCGCGAGTCGCAGCGAAAACGCGGTGAGCCCGTTGAACTCGTCGATCAAGTCATCGAGATGTACGCCGAGTGGGTCAAAAGTACGTAGTTATTCACGTCGAGATCGACAGCGCACACATATATACTTTATAGTGGACTACGAGCTAAATGGCCTAAACAAACAAGTAAACGCGGTACAGAAAGAGATCGGAGCCCAGAAAAAGGTGTTCTCGACGCAAGATACTACTTATCAACTCACGCCAGATCTTGCAGGCCAAGGAACCAGCAGACGAACTCATCACACGGAAAAAAAATCTAGACGCACAAGTAGAAGCCAAGCGGAAAGAGGCTCGCGAGTATGAACACCTCATGCGCCAAAAAGCGAGCAATGTCGGGAACATTGTAGCAAAAGACGTCCCAGTCAGCTTGACGGAGGTGCACATTTCAGTATCCTGGCAGTAGATTGCCCGAACTCATGCTCGATAGGATGACAACGTGACACTACGTACATGGCATCCCGATGGCCCCGACAGTCTCGTCGAAAAGAAACCTGACATCATGCCCCATCACGAAGTCCTTCTTCGACTAGACGCCATGGATCTCGAGCGAGGTAAGCTCACCCATGCTCACCCTCCTCATCAGTTATTGCAACGCACACAGGCGCAAAGGTAGTCGGCCACAGAGGTTACTTCTTTACAGACGACGGCATCGATCTAAACCAAGCGCTTCTTACATACGCTCTCGACTTCCTTAGAAAACGTGGCTACAAAAAGATCCAACCTCCATTCATGGTCAACAAGGACATCATGAGCAAGACTGCCCAGCTCAGCCAGTTCGACGAAGAACTCTACAAGGTATGTCACATCCTCTCAACGGTCGAATCGTTGAATCCATCACGCGCTCGCAGGTCATCGCCGACGACGACGAAAAATACCTCATTGCTACCTCCGAACAGCCCATCTCGGCCTTCCACGCGGATGAGTGGTTCGAAGACCCGAAAACACAACTCCCTATCTACTACGCTGGCTACTCCACCTGTTTTAGAAAAGAAGCTGGCTCGGCCGGCCGCGACATGTGGGGCATCTTTCGTGTCCACCAGTTTGAAAAGGTGGAGCAGTTTGTCATCACCTCACCCGAAGAGAGCTGGAACGCGTTTGACGCGATGCTGGCCAACAGTGAGGCGTTTTACCAGAGCCTCGGGCTGCCCTATCGCGTCGTCGCCATCGTCAGTGGTGCACTCAATCTCGCGGCGGCAAAAAAGTGCGACTTGGAGACGTGGTTCCCATTCCAAGGGGCTTACAAGGAGTTGGTATCGTGCTCCAACTGTACTGACTATCGTGCGTAACCAAGCATTGCCTGCTCGGACGAGCGATCTGATCGTGCGTTTTACAGAGAGCCGACGGCTTGAAGTCCGGTGCGGTCTGAGATCGAAAGACCAACAGCGCAAAGTGTACGTACACATGCTCAACGGGACAATGTGCGCAACGGCACGCGCGCTGTGTTGTCTCGCCGAGAACTATCAGACGCCCGACGTACGTGATCCAGTCAAATTTCATTTTTCATCACCATGACACAATTTCGGGCTCGATAGGGACTCGTGATACCCGAAGTACTACGACCATATATGCAAGGACGGGATTTCTTACCGTGGAAGAAAGAGCTACCCAAGAACCTTCAGCGGAAACAGGCATAGCAGTATTTATAGATTCCAATACTCCTTGTCCCATACATGGCCAAAGTTTTGGACCCTTTGCGTTGGTTGTGAGGGATACAGCTACAGCTACCGAGTTGGGTGCTCTCGTTTCTGGACGCATGCACCTTCTGTTACATTCATTGATACCTATACCTGATGTATTGCTGAAATCAAGTCTAAGAAAAAGAATACGGATAGAATAAGGAAAGCTGGCAAGTGTACAAATACAGGTTCAAAGCTATATGGTCATTGTACATTAAATTAGCAAACGGCGCCAGTGCACGTCAGCAACAGCAGATATCCTGGGTGTGAATGTATCGACGGAACCGCCAAACGTCCGATACGACGAGGTATGCATATGTAGTACATATACGTGATCAAAAGTGTAGGTCATCCAAAGAGCAACGAAACAAGTAAACAGACCTGATGTCGGCGGAATCATTGGTCAAGACTCGTTCAGCTCAAGATACGACCTGAACATAGATTCCGTGTGAAGATGCGTGTCGGAAATGACGCCGTGCACATGCATGAATAACCGCGGGAATCGTTTGGTAAAGTAGCTCAGGAAGCCCTCAGGCATCGGTCCTAGCGTACGCTTCACGTGGTCAGGAAGGTCTTGATAGTGATGTTTCTGCAGTGCGCATGCCGCGCGTGAGGAACGCTGAACAGGTGGATCAGGGACATGAAACTTACCTTGTTTCTCAAAGCTCTCAGCAGGTCCTGTACGCTCTTTCCGTCATACTTGCGGAATTTGCCCAGGTTTTCGTTAAAGACCTTGTCTAGTCTTGCGTGCCAGTCGTGTCCAACGATATCAGACGCACCCGTCTCGAGAACGGTCAGATTATGGTCTCGGGGGTCTCGACACATGATTTCAAAGCGGTCGGATGCGTCTTGTAGGAAATTTAGTCGGCGGGCGGGATCCCAAAAGAAGGGATGTACGAGGCAAGAAGTGGTGTCAGGTCTGTGTAAACGAGTTTGAGGAAAGAGGCTCGGACGAAAGAAATGTGATTACGACTTGCCTGCGAGAAGCCACTGGTTCAAGCATCCTTCCTATCAGGTCAACACCTTCTGAACCCTCCTCCCCAAACCTCTCCAGACCATCCAAGGTTCTTACGTTTTTGATGATATTAACCTCTCGTTCGAATCTATCCCCAAACGGATGCGACCCATTTGTGAGCACGTAGTAGAATAGACACCCCAATGCGAAAATATCAACGGCTTTCGTTAGCCGGGTCGTTGGTCTTGGCGTAGAGGAGCCCCCATTAACGATGGTACCTGTACTGTCCATGGACGATTGTGACCCGTCGTCGTTGAGTGAATCATCGAGTTTCACATCCCCACGCAAAATCTCTGGGGCTCTCCAGCCCACAGTACCAGCAGCATGAGCACCCTGTGCAGTGGGCAAAAAGCTCGTTTGGTCCACCTCAAGCTTCTTGCAGAGCCCAAAATCGGATATCAACATCCTCCTTCCGCCATCCCTCCCAGTCGCACCGTTTTTCGGTGCCGAGATGAGGATGTTGTGAGGTTTGATGTCCCGGTGTATGATTTTGAGCGAGTGGAGATGGCGTAACCCAGAGGTGATCTGTCGAAGTGCTCGTTTGGGATCAAAGGTCGCAACGATCTCAATGTGTTGATCCGGGGACTCAATCACGTCTGCAAGCGACGCGGGACACAATTCAAGAGCGATATAGAGGAAATTTCCCTGTGATTCTTGGTAGTAGTATCGGATGACGTTTGGGTGGTCATCAGATTCCTGCAGAATGCTGACCTCGCGGGCGGCAAGGGTGACAAAGTCTTGAAGGAGGCGCTTTACTGCCACTGCACGCCCTTGGAGAGAACCTCGGAACACCACTGTTCCGTGTGAACCGAATCCTGAAAAATGTTAAATGTAACCACCAAGAAAGAGTAGACATGGACACGCTCACCGAGAACGGTATCAGATACGATGAGTGAAGGAGTACTGGGCTGAGGCATCAACCGGACCACCAACGTTGTTGAACCAGGGTCCTTTGGCTTTTCCTCGCCTGCGCCCACGTCACTGTCGTCTTTTAACTCGCCTACTGTTTCTGTGTCCTTTTCTCCCTCGGTGTCCTCAACGGCGCTAGTAGGCATATTATTGTTTCCCTTTCCTTTCTTTCCTCTATTTCCTCTTCTGTGGCGCTTCTTGGGTGCATCGGCGACGTCCCCTCTCCGTACGCTCTCCTCGTTATCGTCAATGGTCGGTACTTCAGGTGTGTCTGCGGTCTTCTTCGAGAATTGGGCCAAATCTACAGGATCTGGTGAAACATGTGGGGGAGTGGATGGTGCCGTCTCAATGTCCGACGGTAGTACCGACGGGGATATTGGTGACATAGCGGAGGGTTGAGTCGTGGAGGATGGGTTTGATACGTCTTGCACCTCGTGCGGGATGCGAGTGATCCATGGGTATAGTTTGTCAAAGGATATATTGTCTCTAAATAACCAGGTTGAACCAACGATCATCGCCAGGAGGACGGTGCCAAAGGTGGCGGACATCTTGAAACTTTTCCCTATGGCACTCGTGACGGACGTCCACGAAGGTATGGCCGTAGATAGATTATTGGTGGTATCTGGGATATCTGGGAAGGGATCTGGTGCACCAATCACTCTGTTTGGGACCAAGTCCCTCTCGGGTGGGAGTTCGACGGAAGGCACGCCAGGAAGCTGTCTCGAATTGAGGGAGGATGCATCCAAGGGACGTTTGCCAGTCAGACAGCGCGTGTCAAAAGGTGATTCCGCACACAGTTCCCTCAGCTTGCGACGTCTTGTGATAACATCAAGTCTATCTGGAAGATCTGGAATGGCGGAAGGTGGGGGGTCGATCGCACGGGAGTTGATGCTGTATTCGGTATCACCGAACGCGATCAGTGGAAAGTGTTCGTTACCCATGACGAAGAGTGAACCAGTTTCTTCCACAAGACCAACATAGGCCATGTCTGGATTATAAATTGAGAGAGAGAACTTGTCAAAACCCTGGAGAACATCCGAAATCGGCGGACGAGGCTGCATGAGAACAAAAGGTTCCGAGCGTCGAGAACTTGACAGAACATCAAAGACTGCCACGCTGCGGGGTCGTGCGATAAACTCAGGAACCCACTTGAGATGAAACAAAAAATGTAGTGCTTACATAGGACTGTCAAAAGCAAGGGCCCACAAAATTTGAGAATCTCGGTGCATGTATGGGTCGGTTGAATCACCGTCCCGTGCTTTGAATGACAGGATTTGACCGTTTGGCAGGGATTCAATGTAAATGTTGTCCGGTGTGCGCCGGTAAGTGGTCTGGATGGCGTTGTCCTGCATGTTGGGCCCATAGGAAGAAAAGGAAAGATTGTGAACTCGTCTGGATGAGGCGCGTGTGTATATGGTGACGTGGTAATCTTTGTGACCGTATTTAATTGAGCTATCCAATACGTTCAAAAGGCTCACCTGTACGACCAAGAAAAACTCCGGTGGGGATGGATTCGTCGTGTGCTGACGGATTGTCCTCGAGTTCGTCCAAGTCGATTTCGCCCCTTTCGGCAATGTCTCCGAACGGGTTCCAAGGGCACTCTGCGTTGATCGTCTTGACCCTGCCGGTTCCTAGCTCTATGGACAGGAGCGAGGTCTCCTTCTTGCCGACAAAGACACGTTCGTCGTCTTCTCTTGCAAATTTAAAAGGAGACAATTCGACGAGCTGCGACATGGACACGGCGAGGGGCTGCAGCGGACTGGTAGGAGTTGCCATGACATATATATCGCCCGTCTGTGGTTCGATGATGTAGAGTTCCTGATGGGTGTCGTCGTCGTCGGTGAGGTCGTAGTCGACGACAGCGTGCTTAGTGCGGACGAGGGGGGCGAGACTGGAAGGGACGTCGCTGGCTGCGGCGGACATGGACCATAGGCGCTGGCCGGACGTGCGGTTGACGGCATGGAATGTGCCGTCGACGGATGCGACGAGGACGATGTCGATGAGCTTTATGTCTTCGGCCTCGTCGCTGACTGCGCGCGACCAGGCGGTGAGGGGTTTTGTGTTGAGGACGTCACGGTGGAGGGCGACGGAGTGAGTGAGTGCGAGTGCGAGGGGGA
>JBBPMK010000326.1:0-25078 GCA_038090295.1 Boletus semigastroideus | reverse complement strand
AGGTCGTCCGACTGTCCTGAGTCCCCGAGCATACCCGATGAAGGGTTGGGACAAGAGTAGTGATCTGAGGGTTGGCGAGTCCCTCCGGGGCAGTTAGGAAGATGAAGAAAAAGAATGAAATGTACAGATGCTCGTTGCCGGGTGTTCAGCTGGTGAATCCAGCCCGGTTTGAGGCCAAACTGTAACATTATCTTTGACTCCTGTTTCACCTTTCGCACTCCGCTGCATTCTTCCTGCTTAGTCAGCACCCTTACCTTTACATATATAAACCCTCACTAGCTCTCTACTATTTCCCTAGCTTGGTCTCCCTATATCTTCCTTGTCTTCCCTTGCTTGTCATTGCTCCACTTGTACTTCATTGTACTCGCTGTCAATACAACAAACCTTCTTCTCCAAGTCTCCAGTGTACTTCTTGAGTTGCTGCTCTGAACCCTTGCACTCTTGTCCATTGAACGTCACCAAGTCGTTCAATAGTCCTCCAGTCTTCTACAAGAAGTCTATCAGTGTTCACCACTGCATGACTCATCGAAGCGTCAGAAGGCATCCTCTTCAACAGGAAGCACTACTAGCTACGTCATAGCAATCTTGATCCAAGATCAAACCCTTGTCACTTGTTGCTCGTCTCCAGTCTACTACTTTGCCTCACTCAAGTTAGGGCTACACTTAGGCAAGTGTAACAATTACATACATGCATTGAATGGGACAGGAACTGAACTTATGCCAGTCTACAAATTAGAAATGATGCAAGTGCTGGGGTTGCTACAAGTGCTGGGGGATGACTGTATGATCTATTGTGATCAGACTGACAGTCAAATGACCAGCCAACAAGATGTCTCCCAAGGGATATAAGCAATTACCATTCTAGCAACATTATGATTGGAAAAAGATAGTTCTATAGATGTGCTTAGCTAATTATGTCAGCCTGACAACAATTTGATCATATTTTTTTGGGAATATCAGCTCCTCCCTAATTTCCTGATGCATGCAACAGTATGCTCTGGACGACGACTTGCTGACATTCGTTTCGCTCCTTCCATCCATCTCTTGCGTGAACCCAAAGTCGCGGCTTCTTCCAGACGTCCCAGGAATGGTTTCCAAGGATTTCACGAAACGTATCGGGAGGTCCGTCGCACGCCAAACCGACCTCTCGTCGTGCTCACGGGGCAGAGCATGGGCAAACATTTTGCGAACGCGTCGGGCGGCCGCCGATACGAGGACAAGTCGCGGTCGTCGTTCAAAACTTGTTCTCTTCACATTTTTCGTGCACTCGTGATGCATAGTTTGCTCTGTTGGGATCTTTAGTTGCATTTGAGCTCGCCGCGGAGCAGACGCAGCTTGGAAACAACCATTAGTCCGGAGAAGTCGGAAAAATCATGGGGATTTGGACTTTTCGCGAGCCCACATACGACGAAATCAGAAAAGCGAAAGCTCAGTTGCAGGTTTCGGTGCGTTACCTCAATCCATCCTTGAATTCGTGGCATCGATCTCGACCTTGCCTCCAACAGCATTTCCTCATGTATCTCGAATCGGTCAAGGAAAAGATTTCTCAGTGGCCAATCGCGCTGCAAAACATATCTCTGACTGTATCTGCGTTCGTGGGCTCGTTTTATTACGATGCCAGCGAAGGCAGGCGACCTTGCTGGTCTAATTGTGCTTTGAACATGGCCATCTTTCTCATTTGGAAAATACCTCGTTTCAATCCATTCATGAACTGGTCTTTTACGCACGATCCACTTTCTGGAAAGTCCTATACACTGTTCTCTAGCATGTTCAGGTAACGTTTCGACCAGGACTTGGTCGTGCCTTACTGAGGTTTATGTCAGTCACAAGAGTTTTCTCCACCTTGTCGCCAATTCGATGGCGTTGGCAAGTATTCGTGACGACCACGTTCTGGATCGACCTGACTAGATTCCCACTAGGTGCTGCTGCGACGCACTACTTGTGTGCTGCCCCCAGGCGTGACCCAGATATCAGTGCCCAGTGGCATTTCCTCGCATTCTTCCTCTCCGGTACGAATGGCCGCCGTTTCTAGAGTGCCACTCACCGACATATTCGTCAGCTGGGTTGTTCTCCGGACTCGTCAGTCACGCTCTCTCAGCGAAAATACTTTACCCCCGCTTCCTGTCCTACATCTCCAAGCAGGCCGTTGTGCAGTCGTCGCCTGTGGCGTCTGCGCCCGTTGGCGATGCAGTACAGCACGCTGCGCCAAGAAAGATATTGCCTTCGTTGGGCGTGTCGGGAGCCATCTATGCCGCGGTCACCCTCACCGCGTTGGCTTTCCCGGATGCCCATGTGCAACCGATATTCGTGCCGATCAGTGTGCGGATCACGACGGGGGTAGGTGCGCTCGTGGTGGCAGACATTGTCGGCGCGCTTCGTGGTTGGAGGTGAGTGACCGTCTTGATTGCTGCGTGACTGATTGCTTACGGCGATGCATTAGACTTTTTGACCATTATGCACATCTTGGAGGGGCAGCTTTCGGGGCGCTGTATTATGCATACGGAGATGAGTCCCGGATGTTTATGAAGGAGATGTATCGTAAAATGGTTGGACCTTACCATTCCGAGGCACGAATAGAATAATTGCAGCGGGGATGTGATAGATTTACTAGACTTCTTTTCGCTCACCTTTCTTTTTTTTCGCTGTGCAAAGAGAGATTAGCGCAGACACTGGAACTGCAGGGCACGAAACCACATCAACATAAAGCTATTCGTACATGTGACTTCCCCGATCAAGACAACCCACACATATTCAAGTGAATAAATACAAGCCTAAGCTTTCTTCTCTGCGGCCTGAGGCGCTCCCTCGATGGCGATGCGCGTGGGCTGTTGCGCCTTGGGGAACGTCACGCTCAATACACCGTGCTCCATCTTGGCTTTGACATCCTCGGGCTAAAAAAATCATTTTCCGTCAGACAACAATCAAGGAAGGACCGGCACATCTCCGACGCTCACCTTGGTCCCCTGGGGGAGCGACAGAGTGCGAGAGAACTTGCCCCAGGAGCGCTCGCGGACGGAGTAACCGCGCTCGTCGCGCTGCTGGGCAGCGCTGCTCTCGCCCGAGATGGTGAGACGGTCCTGGTTGATATCGATGTTGACCTCGTCGGGCTTGAGGCCGGGGAGCTCAAACGACGCCGTGGCGGTGTTGTTCTCGGCGTTTTCGTGCATGTCCATGCTGGGGGTCAGAACCAACGTAAGTGATCGACGGGGATAGGGGGTCATCCACATCGACGTACTGCGGCCTGAAGAAGTTGCGACTCCTCTTGGCGGTGAGGGAGCTGGGGCGGCAGATGTGCGACGAAACGTCATCGAAGAAGTAGGTGGAGGGGTCGTAGTAATGATAGCGCATCAAAGACATGGTGAAGGTCTGAGGTTGGGATGGTTAAGAGAATGACCTAGTGACTGACCTCCTAATGACGTGACGACCATTGATCATGAACCCCTAGCGGGACTCCGATATTGAATGAGTAGTTATTCGTCCCAGTGCACCGCAGAAGGGGTCCCGTGCGTCAAGCCAGCAGAGTCCATCTCGGAGGAGCATATTCTCTAACGCCGCTCTCGCTCGCTCATACGTCCACCCTCGTCGGTTCATCAGAATCCACTCCACGATCCTCCCACCCTCCACCCGTGCCTCCGTAAGGATAACGCCTTGATCTTCATCCAACTCCTTCACCATGCTCCGAACCATCTTCTTCCCTTCTCCGACGTTGATCACTTGGTAGCCCGCGCCGAGCGGTTCGAGCGTCTTGATACTCTGCACGACATCCTCCTCCGTGATCACCCCGCTCTCGACGCCCCGCAGCTTGCTCACCACCCTCACCAACTCCCTCAACTCGATCAACCCGCCATTCCGCTCACGCAGACATCCACGATCTGCACGCCCAGTTCGTACTCCCAGTCGCCCAACCCGAGCAACTCGGCCCACCAACCGCCTGTCCGCGGCCCAGCGAGCGGGTCCACCCCGATCGAGGCACACATCCACTGAAACGCATGACGAAAGTGGGGATCGCGCCGGATGGCGTCGCGGTGCGTCGTAGCAAAGTGCATGAGCGCGGTACGGAACTGGGTCAGCTGGGACTGGAGGTGGTCGACTTGCACTTTGGAGAGCTCGGACGAGAGCGTGGCGAACTACCGTTGGGTCTCTTGTTGGAGCTCAAAGGCTGCTAGACCGACGCCTCCCAGAATATGGGAAAGGCGTCAAGTTCAATATTTCTCACAGTGGTCGGCGATACTACCATTGTCTATTAGCATAAATACGAGCAAACACTAGCTTGGCCTCAGGTTACGTAGCTAGGACCAGTATCGTTGTCGTCTGACTTAAGGTCACTCTCGACCTCCGATAAAGATAAAATAACGTAGCCACCGCGTAGTATTGTTGTAATCCCGACTCCCCTTTCTTTTTACCCACCACGTCCACCTCGACATACGCGAAACATGGGTCACTTGATAACGCTGGTAACGTGAGTGGTCATGACATTCTAAACGGTGTAGCGTCGCCGAGTTGCCATGTTCACCGCCAGTTGGTAATGTTGGACAGTTTCGCTGATCCCCGTAGTTGTTGAAATCAGAATGGTCAGGCGCAGAGGACGGGGCACAACAGACACGAATGACGACGGTAAACAGCTGAAGTGGACGCGTAGAGTCGGCGTAATTAAGTAATTCGAATATTAAGTAATTATGCGCGAGGCTGAATTCCAACAGTAGTTCCCTTAATCAATGGGCTCTGGACTTTCAGGCCGTTCTTTTTGCATTTCACTTATGCGTGCTTCTCACTCTACACCTGATAGGGAAACAAATCCCGTGCGTTCAAATCACTTTTACCGGGGTCAAGCACTCACGCGAAATAGAGGTTATGGGTGCTATGATCACTTTTTAGAAGGTTCATGCTCTTGTCACCCTTGCGCAAACGGGACTGCAAAGTCGTACGACAGGTGACACCGTGTTGCATTCGTGGGAAGTCCTCGCAAAAATTCTTGCTGGAGAAGACACCATTGGATCGTGTGTGACATTGGCATGTCCGTGCAGAGGCCAACGCGTCGTCAGGGTTTGTCACACGCTGACACACGTTGTTTAGGCCCGTCGTGCACAAGAACGTCATCTACAACCGCAGAGTGATCGTACACGACAAGCAAATCCTCTTGATCCGTCCCAAGATGTAGCTTGCCAGCGATACTTTACGCCGTGGGTGAAACATCGCAAATGGGACGACCACTTTTTACCCAGAATCATCCAGGCAGTCACGAAACAGGTGCGCTACTACCTGTGTCATGTTTGTCTGGGGTACGTAGATGAGCGCTAGGTGAAAGTACCTTTCGGCGACTGTGTTGTGAGCACAGTCGAACGTGTATTGGGGTGGAACTTTGCGAAGAGCTATTTACTCCCTCCAGGTTCGTACCACACCGACTCGCAGCGTCGGAAACACAAAGGCTCATTGAATAATACAAGCCCACGCATCTCTATGGGGCTGGACGGCGTCGAGATCTTCACCAACTCGGGTGGCAGTCATCACGAGCTTCGGAAACTTTATACGCGCGTCGAACTTATAAAGGAAGCAACTTTGAAGGTGAGGCTAGCACTCCTCTTCAGGCGGACGCAGAATTTGACCTTTGATTCATTAGCTCGGTGGTGTGTATCTGTATGCCAATCAGCAGGGATGTGATGGCGACCGACTCTATTACGACGGATGCGTGATGATCGCGATGAACGGCCATGTCGTGGCACAGGGTTCCCAGTTTTCACCCAACGATGTTGAGGTCGTCACCGCGACCATCGATATCGAGAACGTGCACTCACATCGCACGTCACGCAGTCGGGGACTCCAAGCCCCAGGTCCGCAAAGTACCATCGGATCGAGGTTCCCTTCGCACTCTCGGTCGGCAAGTTTGGAGAAACAGACGGAGAGCGCACGCTTGGCCTCGAAGTGTCCCTCCATGAAGCCCACTTCCACAGTCCTGAAGAAGAGATTGCGTTCGTTTCTATTGTTGCGTGTTTCTGCTGCTGTGTATTGAACGCGTCTCCGTGACACCAGACTTGGGCCTGCGTGTTGGCTCTGGGACTGCCTTCGACGATCCCGCACGCAGGGATACTTTGTACCTCTCAGTGGTGGTGTCGACAGCTGCGCCACGGCAGCCATCGTGCATTCCATGTGTCGCTGGTTGCCGAGGCTGCGGCGCGAGCAAGTGAGCGCACTCACTCTTTTTCGTGATCGTCATTCGTGCGGTGAGCATCGATAGATAACCAGGTCATTGCGAATGCCCGACGCATCGCGGGAGAGCCCGAGGACTCGAGCTACATCCCATCCGACCCCAAGGAGTTTTGCAGTCGCGTGTTTCATACCTGCTACAAGGGCACCGAGAACTCGACCGTCGAAACGAGGAAGCGAGAAGAAGACCTCGCAGAGGCAATCGGAAGGTGCGCATCGCGTCTTCCTTCTTCCGCGTGCATGGGGATTGACGGTGGCTACCAGCTACCGTATCGATCTCAACATGGACGCGGTCGTCACGTCCGTCTGCGACTCGTTCTCCTTTGTCACCGGCGCACAGCCGCGATTTCGTGCGCATGGGGGTACGGCGGCGGAGAACCTTGCGTTGCGGAACATTCAGGTAGATGGCTCGTCTGTGGATCTCGGGGATACACTCACGAAAAGTGCGACTAGGCTCGACTGCGCATGGTGCTTCCGTACTTGTTTGCGCAACTGCTACCCTGGGTGCGAGGCAGCCAAGGTGGGCTCCTCGTGCTGGGCAGTGCCAACGTGGACGAAAGGCAAGGTGTAAGTTTCGTCGTGCACGCTGGGGTACTGACGGGGGCCTAATCGACAGTCTGCGTGGGTACTTGACCAAATACGACCGCTCGTCAGGTCAGCTTTCCGTTTTCACCCACGTCCGAGGATATCTCACAGCGTTTTGTTTCAACCGACATCAATCCTATCGGGGGTATCAGCAAGATGGATTTGAAAAAGTTTATCGCCTATACACAGGGGGCGTTTGACTTGCCCATACTGAAGAGGTACGTGTGACGTCGATCACGATCCATGCCTTGAGAACATCGACACACGACCACAGCTTCTTGGATGCGATCCCGACCGCAAAGCTAGAACCCATCTCGGAGACGTATATGCAATCAGACGGGGTACGTACTCTACTGTGCACCCGCCCTGTATGAGCTGAGACACCACATCGCAGGCGGACATGGGCATGACCTATGACGAACTCGTCGTGTTCGGACGGCTGCGCAAGGTGGAGAAATGCGGACCGTACAGCACGTTTACAAAGCTGGTGCACGAATGGAGGACATTCTTGTCGCCCGTTCAGGCAAGTTTCCGTGTTCTCTCGCCTCACGCCAAACGCCCAACGCCGAATGCCACACAGATCGCAGACAAGGTGAAGTTGCTCTTTTTCGAGCATGCGCGGAATAGACACAAGATGACGACGTTGACGCTGTCGTACCATGCGGTCAGCAACCGTTCTCGTTCTCTGGTGTACACACTGTCGTCGCTGATCCTCGTCTTTTTTTTCCCTGCAGGAATCGTACAGTCCGGACGACAACCGTGCGCACCATTTTCTTTATTTTTTTCGTAACATGACCTCGATCATAACGTGCGCGCACGCCCTTTGGAACAGGCTTCGATCTCCGGCCGTTCTTGTACCCCGCGCGGTTTCCGTGGCAGTTTCGGAAGATCGGCCAGGTCGCGGCCGTGCTACCCGACAGATCGAACATAGGACCTAACAAGGCCAAGACCGACTAGGGAGAGCGTTAGCACTGCGGGCATAGTATGAGCACCAAGTTAGGACAGGATGTCCGAGTTGCAATGCATGTGCGTGCGTGGCAGGGGTGGGTTGTGCAAGGAGATACGCATGCTGTTCTCGAGAAGGATCTACTTCGAGATGAGTGTTGTCGAAAATAAGTCGAGCGAGCGTCTCCCCGAAGGACCTCGAACGTCTGAACTTTGGAGCTGGGAGTTCGTCCATGGGCGTTTCTTGGCGTAGTTTGATTGACCATCATCTGTCGAACACAAGAGGGGTACACGCAAAGGCGAACAAGCAAACAGGGGGTATGGATGGATTGGCGAGTTTACAGGTGCAAGTTAGGATTCACAACGTACAAACATACACGACAAATGCAAAATTCATGTCCGTAGGAAACGCGAGATACTGGTCTGGACGACAATCTTCGTGATGGTCGGTTCGGGTGCTGTCCAAAAAAAATCGTCAAAGTGAGCATGAAAAAAAGTGCAAGCAGATGAGACACGTACGGTCCGTCACACCCTCCTCCTTGACCTTGTGCTTGATCGCCTCCATGACTTCGTTGACAACGGTCCGATCGACATCCCCCCGCGCCTTCGTCAACCCTTTCACAAACAGTATGCACGGCCCATGCACAGCATCATGGATGTGTGTGCGAATCGGCATACCCATGATTGTGCCATTGATCGACATGCGTACAAGTTGTCGCCGTCGTTGTGTCACCAAGTGGTCGGAGGTGGTGGCAGGTGGTTGGGAGGGCAGGTGGTTGGGAGGGCAGGTGGTTGGGAGGGCAGGTGGTTGGGAGGGCAGGTGATTGGGAGGGCAGGTTGGTGGGGAAAAAACAACAAATTATGTTTTCTCGGCGACTCGGAACCGGGGTCCAAAGCATCCAAACGGCACCGCCACAAACGGCACTCCATGGTCTCCACAAAAACTCCGAAGGCTAGTGAGCAGATGGAACGAGAGACAAACAACGAAACACGAGCACCAATGAACGCAAGGATAATATCATGGCGAAAACTAAGAAAAAAAAAGTCGAGGGGGTGGATTCGAACAACAGAAGCGGTCGTCTTGCTTCTCGGCGTCGGCCTTTTCGCTCGTTCTCTTGCGCATGCTCATCCGAAATGTGTAGTCACGGCACATTTCATGACTGGTTATGTAGCGCCCAACCACATCGAGACACTCCTTGACAGGTACACGACCTCCAGCTTCTGTTCATAGTTGGCGGGGGTTCGCTGATCTGCGAGGCCGAAGATGGTGAAATATTTGTGGTTACGTGACCGTCATCGTTCGGCTTTCCATTGTGAATCCATACTGCATCGACGGCCGTCCAACGGGGCATCGAGAGCAAACGCGTTCCTGGCCCAATTTCAAGCCCAAGGCTCTCCAAAGACACGCTCGTATTTGCATATCACGTTTGATACACGCGTGCGTGCGTGCATACCGCGGACAAGTGTGACCAAACATTTCATCTCGGGTGCGTCCTTCTGCGCTCGCGCTTCCTTTCTCCATCTCGCCACGTTGTACTGGCGCTGGCTCCACGGAGGCCCTCCCAGGTTACCACCCTCGCCAAACTGACTCATCGATGGCCAGACGCAAATGATCGAACAGAAAGTTGAGATGACACATGCAGGCGGTGCCGTTGCATATAAGAAGAGGCGTTTTCCCCCCAGGCCCAGCATTCGCACCTCATCTTGCTCTATCGATTTCCGCCGCACGAATGTCACAACCACGCGGTGCCAAAGGAATCGTAGGGAACCATCCTTTTACTTCTCGTAATGACCTCATTCTCTTCCACAGTTACCCACCGGAGCTGCTTCTGCAATGAATGTCATCGTCTTCGGTGAGACAGGCGTCGGGAAAAGCTCTCTGATTAATCTCATCGCTGGGCGATCGATCGCCGCCACCTCGAGTGATGTGATGGGGTGCACCATTCGCCACGAAAGGCACGAGGTACAGATTGGCGGCATTCCGTACGCCATCTGGGACACAACCGGCCTCGGTGAAGGATCCTTTGGAACAGTCCCTGCAGCGGACGCAGAAAAGCATCTGGGACAGCTTCTACGCCATCTAATTAGCGCCAATGGCATCCACCTCCTGGTATATTGCGTCAGGGCCTCTCGCCTTCGCAGTACGTTTCTCAACAACTACAACCTTTTTTATTCCGCAATCTGTCGTAAGAAGGTACCCATCGTGGCCGTCGTGACTGGTCTGGAGAATCATGAAAATGAGATGGAAGATTGGTGGACTAGGAACGAGAAAGAGTTGGCGGCGCTCAAGATGTACTTTGATGGGCATGCATGTGTCACGACAGTCAAGGCCGATTCGTCCGTTGTCAAGCAACGTTGCCACGAGTCCAGACAAGCCGTGCACTCCCTCATAAGGAGCGCATGTGTTCGCGATCGTTGGGAAATCGAAAAAAAGTGCTGGGCCTCGGCGATACTTGCAGACGTGCGGGCCATGTTCAAGCCTGCACGAAACAGCAACATCCGGCTGACACCCGTCATTGCGCTGTACGACCCCTTAGAGCATTCGCTTGGACCAATCGGGTCCGTCAAAGACGCGACGCCCTTTGAGGGAAGTACCGTGGACGTCGGTGGGAGCCCCTTTCTCGTCTGTCGTATTCACGACCAACATCTACGTGCTGGAATCCGGTTCAAAAAGCAAATTGTATCACGCGGGGCGGATCTCCTGGTTTTCTGCGCTTCTGTCCATAGCGATATGGGCATGTCTCGGCAGCGCGCCGTTACCTTTTACGAGTCGTATGAAGGGGACACACGGCCTTTGTTAGTTGTCGTCAGAGATGCGTCATCGGCTGAGATGGCGCGAGAGTGGTGGAATACGCTCAACGTCGATGAACACCGTCCCCCAAATGATCGCACTGGAAAGATACCCGCGATCGTCCGTCCACTGCCTTCGGCCGAGAGCTCCGATGGTAGCAGGCAGGTCGATGTGTCCAAGCTTCAACGAACCCTACAGATGTATTCATTGCACCCACTCGACGCGGTATCCAATGGATGTTTTGGGTGGCTCAAAGGCGAGCGACGTTCAGCCAAGTTGGACACGGGCACGACGCCAGCTCTGCCAGTGGAGCACACGCTTACCAGTTGCGGCGTGTGGACGTCGATTGTGCACCCTCAGGCTAGATCTGGGTAGTTTCGTGCTTCGAGAGGCATGTCTTTTGTTTTCCCCTCTCCCTATTGCATGTTCTGGAACGCCGGCGTTCTTTTTTTTTTTCGTTTGCGTGGCCAGTGGAACGGGTTTCTCCTGCCTTTCCTAGCCAGAACATTTGATTGTCTCTTGATGGATCTTGTCAATTAGACACCAGAATCCAGGTCACGTTTGTACTCTTATTCCCTTTGTTCGACTTGTTTTTATTCTAGTTACCGCAGGTTTTGTTATTCGTTATCAGTAGTTGAATCGGTAGCAGATGACGCACAGTGTTTTACCCATCAAACTCACACCTCAAGGAGTACTAAAGTACTAACCCATCGCGGCCGGTAAATCTGCACTCCTCTTGGGCGCAACAGGCGCAGTAGGCAAACACTGGCTCGCTGAGCTCCTCGCAAACTCCGAGCGGACCCACGTGGGCGAGTACTACCGACGCGTGAGTGCTCCACCGTCAGACGCCGCACATCCTAGAGCAAAAAGTGATTGATTTCGAAAAGTTAGACGAGGCGAGGGAGTCACCCGATGTTAGGACCAGACCAGACCACAGGATCGTACTGTTATGGATCGGGTTCAAGTCACCGGCACACATGATGGCATCGTCACGGACCTCGAATCTCGATCTCAGCAAGGTGGAAGCGAGATAAAGGGTTTTCACGGATCGTCATCGGAGAGATATGAGGTGCCTACAAGCGCACAGCAAGGAGAAGTCCTTGACCTTGCGCTTGATCGCTTCCATGACCTCGTTGATAGCGGTCCGATCGAACTCCCCCCATGCCTTCGTCAACCCTTCCACAAACGGTATGCACGGCCCATGCACAGCATCATGGATGTGTGTGTGAATCGGCATGCCCACGATTGTGCCATCGATCGACACCATACAAGTTGTCGTTGTCGCTGTGTCACTAAGTGGTAGCAGGTGGTTGGGAGGGCAGGTTGGTGGGAAAAAAACAACAAATTATGTTTTCTGGGCGACTCGGAACCGGAACCGGGGTTCGAAGCCATCCGAACGGCACTCCATGGCCTCACAAAATACTCCGAAGGCTAGAGAGCAGATGAGCGATCGCTCTGAGCAAATCCTATTCCAGTTTCAGCAGCTCGAGCAAGCAGAGGTTCAGTAACAGCAGCCTACGCAACCTGGGCAATTGCAAGCGCAGTTTCAGCAACAACAGACACGGTTTCGGCAGCAGCAGACGCGGACTCGGCAACTGCAAGTGCAGCTTCAGGAATTGCGAGAAGGGATGGATGCTATGCGTACAAAGTTCGTATTTCGGCCTTTTTGGCTTCGTTTCCTTGAACCCTTTTCTTGTACATCAACCACAGGCCTGATTTACAGCCGATGAGGCTTCATGGCAACTCGGCGTCACCACTCATGGATACATGTATTGACTCCGATGCCCCCATTCCAAACGATCACCCTAGTAATCGCGATCCACTCGTCATGGCGACTGGTAAGCCCCATCCTGGATGGTGGAGCATTCATTCCGATTCAATGAATATGTATAGGGTATCATACCGTGGCTGCCAAGTTTGGGTATACACGGTTCATGGTCGTTGGTGCCATTGGTGCACTTGTGGGCGTGTTGATCGCGTCCATGATGGTGGCACAGAGGTAAATCGACGTATCGCACGGGGACCCGTGCTGCACGTACATGACATTGTTCTTCCGCCGTGCGTATGAATGATCTTTTGGGTGTGTGTACGTTTTTTGTGATCGTGTGCGCGTGCGTGTGCATGTGTACTATCATACCCGCGGTGTTCCCGACGCGCCGTCATCATGATGGAAAATTGTTTGTTTCAACATCATAAGCCTACTTACTACTGACTCACCCAATGTCTACGGGTCCCCGAATATTTCCGTGCCTACGAGCCAAACTCCAACGAAGCTGGGTTCGATCCCGATCCAGCCTCAGCTCCACGCATGAGAATCGGTTTAGTGGGGGCGGTGACCTGAGAGGACCTTCTCGTGGAGTACAACGTGGCGAGAAGGAGGAAAGAAGCACGAGCGCAGGCAAAGCACAAGAGGACGAGGATGCCCGAGAATGTTTGGTCACACTCAGGCGGTTTTGTCAGCGACATGCAGGCATGCACGCGTGTATCAAGCGCAATATGCAGATACAAGCATGTTTGTGGAGAGCCTTACGCTTGAAATTGGGCCAGAAACGCGTCTGCTCTCATCGTGCCAGTGAACCAGATCCGGCGGGGTCCACTCTCCTTGTTGTACGCTTGTAGGCATGCCCGTCTTTGCATGTACCATTGCCTGTCGAGATGACGGTCCCTCATCTTGCTTCCACCGCGCATTCGGGTTCATTAAGGTCACTTACTTGCTGATGCATCAGACCGAGATCCACCACAATTCTACAATATTTTGTCTTATCCTATTGTCATGCGTCTGACAGGAAATGTGATCAGCGGTCTAAATAGTAAAAACGGGATACGGCGCTGTATGTCGTGAAACGGTTTTGTCATCATTCGTAGCATACGTCATGGTCCTAGTTGATATATAAACCGGTCGAGTGAGGCTCCACCTCCAAGCTTGACCTCCTTGTCTCTCGTCGCACCCTCTGTTCTAGACAGCCGAATCTACTTGTCCTTCGGCTGCACGAATGCCCGGGTTAGGTCCTGACATTAGGGTAAGCTTTCTATGTTGAACAAAGACATCGAAATCCCGTACCACCCTGCCACTCAATATGACACCTGAACCTTCCTCCAACTCCTAGTATCCCTCTGATGCTTCCCCTGCCCTAGCTATGGCTATTGACCATCTCTATAGGGTGGTTGACACTATGACCAATATTCAGATTGCCCACATGCAAACTCACAGCCAGCCACAGTCACTAGTGTTCCAAAGTCCAGTCCAGTCTGGTTTTTTGCCCCAAAATGGTGCAACCGGACCACAACCGGTTGCCAAATGTTCCCAGAGCCAGGCAACTGGACCGGAACCAATAAAGACCGGTCCTGATTATCCAGATGAGGCAACTGGACTGGTTGAAACCGGTTTTGTGAAAAACTGGTTGCTGACAGGTCATCCCACGGGAATCTTGCTCGGCGGTTGCAGAGCCGAATTTAGCCGAGACTCTTGGCTTTCCGTCGATCCAATATTTACGTAGACCGGTCCACAAACGGCTGAGATAGCCCCGTTTTCACATCGCATGTTATTACATAGTAGGTAGCAGAAGGTGTATCTGTATCTCACTCAAATAAAATCATAAAAGTGTGGGAAAATAATGCATAAATGGGTTAATGTGTGGGTAATATAGGTCCCAAGTGGTGAAGCAATCAGTCCTCAACAGGACCAGTTGCAACCAGTTTTTGACTGGTTTTTCGTTTTCCGAAATTCTAGGCAACTGGACTTTATTCCCTTCAAATCCAAGGCAACCGGACTGATTTGGACCGGTTTATATCAGTCCAGTCTGGTCCAGTTGCCGGTCTTTTTGCAGTCCTTCAACTGGACTTTGAAACACTAACAGTTGCAATCTACCCATACCTCTAAAGTCAAGCTCACTCTCCCTGACAGCTTTGATGGTGACTCCAACAAGTTCGAAACATTCTTACAAATTGTCCAAGCCCATTTTAGCATTCCAGGATGTGTTTACACTATTGTCCAGGCTAAGATCATCTTCATGCTGTTGCACATGAAGGCTACAGCTGCTATGTGGGTGGACACCATTCATCAGTAAATTTACAACAATCTTTATTTGGCTAAATCGACTTATTCAATGTCCAAAGCATGCCAAGCGGCCAAAAGTAACTTCATCAGTCAAATTAGACATGACAAGTATGGATTAAGCCAAATAAGACCACTGTAAATTTACTGATGCCTTCTGACCTTCCTGACCTGGGGGACTTTGAGAGGGAGCTCATCAAGGAATTCCGCAAATCCGTTTTTCGAAAGGGATTCCTGTGATAAGATGAAGAGCTTCGAACAAGGAGGTCTCTCTGCCCACGAATACTTTGTCAAATGTGACAACTGGAGATATAACGGTAGGATCAATGATCGATCCTCCCAATGTCAGGACCTAACCCGGGCGTTCTTACAGCCGAATGACAAGTGGATTTGGTAGTCTAGAACAGAGGGTGCGACAAGAGACGAGGAGGGCAAGCTTGGAGGCAGACCCCCACTCGGCTGGCTTATATACCAACTAGGACTATGATGTATGCTACGAGCGATGACAAAACCGTTTCACGACACTGTAGTAGTTGTCACCTTGCTTGCCAAGGTCATTGAAATGTTGTGTTCGGGTGCGAATCGTACGTATGTGTCATTCGTATTTTGTTCCGAGCCCCCGCATTGTTCCACACCTCGACGAGTTGACAGCGAGATCTTGTCCATTTAGCGGGTGACTCGTGATCGATGTCGGTCCTACCATCTTCGCCTCCGCTGTCATGTTTGTTCAATTACCAGACTGTGTCTTTTTCCTCGCACCTAAATGTTATGCAAAAGCTCATTCTGTGCATATTGACGATGCTAATATTGTCGTTGAAACACACGACGTTATTCACAATGCGTTCCCCGGATGCCCGGCAATGCGGCAAGCTTCCGTCTCAACGTCAGAACGAAAGGAAATGGCATTTCTTCTGAATATGGAGGCCTCGCGAAAGCGAAGTTCCAATTCCACCTTGCTCCCCCTATCACCTCTCCCTTCCAGACTATAACCGCGGCTTCGGTGTGCTTAAACAATTCCAAGAAACCGCCGCGCGTTCTCCAAGCGCACCGACATGCTCTTCGAGGACTCTGGAGCTCGAATATCAGACTCACAAAGAACATCTTCGAGCGGAGAGTGAGTAGCACTCAATTCAAATGCGTCACTCCCTCATTCCCAAACAGATCACTCCCGCCAGAGACTCCCCAGGGCCACAGAACAGCACTGGAGGTGACAAAGAGCATGACATTCAAGTGGAATTGACGAAGAAATGAAGAACTGGGTGGTTCCCCCGGAGCTGCAAGACGAGCTCGATGAAATGATGCCCTACTACCGCGCCGTGTCGCTGCGTGTGTACAAGGATGGGAAATTTATCGAGCCCACCATGGTCCTACAGGAAATGGAAGACACCATCGCCGAGGTCACTTTCTCCATCGACCATACTTACATCAAGAGAAAGGACCCTCACGACACATTCCAAGCGGAGATCGAACAGATCCTTATCCTGAAGAAACGCCATGTCAGCAACGCCGACGTTCGTGCGGGTCCCTTGCAAACCCGAAAAGGAAAATGCGATCAGACAGAAATAGGGAAAGGGAAAAACCGGGCCGTGTCCATGACTGAGGCAAGCGATACGGAAAAGGTGACAGAAACCGGTCCGAGCCATTCCAATGAATGAACGTATACTGCTATGGTAAGCTATCCGCGAAAACTAAAACCATACCTCTCATCTATGCACACAAGAGTTCCTCCTTGCAAACCCGCCAGTTGTTTTTCGAAAGAACTATATTTTTATATACTTCATGTGCTTCTGTCTAAAAAACGTACTGTACGGTGTATACCATAAACTTCAAAAGCAATGCAAGCAAGGTCCATAGGCGGGCGCAGCCGCCACCTGGTGGTCATCCTTTCGTCTTGCCGAATCGAGGTTCAAAATAAGTTCAAGGTCGTCGAGATCTACGCGTACCACCACACACACCAACAACCCTCCATGGAAAACCAGGCCACTGTTTTGCAGATGGTCTCACAAGAAATCCAAAGGCGAGAGTCGAGGATGGATGATCGCTTTGAGCAAGTCCTACACCTGCTTTACGAACAGCGAGAACAGATTCGACAACAACAGGCGCAGCTTCAGGAATTGCAGGAAGAAATGAATGGCATGCGTGCAGAGTTCGTATTTCTGCCAAGCTTTTGGGGATCATTGCATCATTTCCTCGAATCCTTTTTCTTGTCAACCACAGGCTTGATTTACAGCCGATGCGGCTTCACAACTCTGCGTCATCACTCATATTGGGTACATTTCTTGGCCTCAATGGCCCCATTCCAAACGATTACCCCAATAATCGTGATGCACTCATCGTGGAAACTGGTAAGCCCTATCCTGGGCGATGGTGCGTTCATTCCGATTCAATGAGTATGCAGCGCAGCAGTGTATTGCATTTTCACAGTATCTCGGACTACCCGCCCTTCCCGATGACGCCACTATTCAACAGCGAAAGGGACAGATAGCAAAATTCCTTGGTGTTGTCGGATTTTCCATGTCTTAGGATAGCTTTTATCGGAATATTTCTCCGTTTTATGTTCACCATACCAGAGTAATATAAGTATCTGTTGCATCTCCGTGGTAGATAAGCTCACGCGCTGTTGATCTTTGAATGAATCCATCCAACAAGCTTTACACTACACATACTTAGTACGCATCGACTCCAAGCAAAAGCAGTGTGCATCGGGGCTACTTGGCACCCAACAGCGCAGCCGCCTTGTTTGACAAGAGGGTAAACCACGTATCTTGGCTTACGTCAACCTTGGTCGTACCCACGTCGACAGGGATATGCGACGACCCGAGCGCACCAGCTTTGGCCATTGATTTAGCGAGGAGGGAGACCTAGTTCGGGGTGAGTGATAGTGACAAATACAGAGTTAGACATACCTCAATCTCGACGTCTGGACTGAAATGTGCCGCGGCGCCCGTGACGAGGCTACATGTTTCGGATGAGCATGCGGCAAGAAAACGAGCGAGAAGACATACCCGAGGATGGACTCGCCGATGCGTGTTTGGGAGCGCTGGGCACCACGGAGGAGGCCGGGTCGGAAAACGATCGTATCTGCGTACCCGAGACGCGCAAGCGCGAGTTCGGTGAGACCTTTGGATCTGTGTTGCAACGAGGGGTCAACATGAGGCGTAGCCGCGTGGTGAAGAAGACTTGCTTTGAATAGAGAAAGGGCGACGTCGGGTTTGCACCGACAGACTATCACGGGGATAAGCACGTCGATATACATTTAGGAAATACGGGACGTACAGAGAGATAGACGACCCGCTGTTGATGCGCCGGATCGTCCATCTTGGCCATCTCGCACGCACGCACGACGTACCTAGACACGATCACGATCCACACCACGACAAGACAATAAAAACGCACTCGCGATCAATCTTTTCGAACTGCGCCGCTCCACCCGCCTGCGCCTTCGTCGTCCCCAACGTCACAAACACCACGTCCCATCGACCCTCCTTCAACCTCGCCTCGCCTAGCTTTTCAAAATCGATCACTTTTTGCTCGAGTTTGGGCGGGTGTGCGGCGTCCGACGGTAGTGCGCTCACACGTCGACCATACTCGCCCACGCGGGCCCACTCAGAGTTTGCGAGGAGCTCGGCGAGCAGGTATTTGCCTACAGCACCTGTTGCGCCTAGGAGGAGTGCAGACTTACCGGCCGTGGTGGCCATAGCGGGTTGTGGATCCGGAGGGTTAGTGCTCATCGAGGTGTGGGTTTAGTGAGGGTGGGAGGAAATGTGCGTCATTTGCTGCCGATTCAGAGGCCGCGAACATGAAACTGAACAACATCAGGCAAGTACAGTCAATTACACGAACCGTAGAAATGACTCGTAAAAAGGGAAGACGGCGATGGGACGTTGGGGGGGATAAAAATATATGCGACCTGGATCCGGAGCCAGTGTAATAAAATGTTCTGGCCAAGAAAAGCAGGTGAAGCCCACTTCACACTAATCATAGGGAATGCAAACAAAAAAAGATTACCGGTGTTCTAGAATATGCAACAGGAGAAGCGGAAACAAAAGACACACTGAAGCTACCCAGATCTAGGGCGCACGTTCGACAGCGTCCACACGCCACAGCTGGTAAGTGTGTTCTCCGGGGCCAGCGTTGTGCTCACGTCCAATTTGGCTGGACGTCGCTTGCCTTTGAGCCACCCAAAACATCCGTTAGGCGCCACGTCAAGCGGTTGCAACGAACGCATTTGTATGGTTCGTTGAAGCTCGGACACAGCAACCTCCCTACCCTCGGAGCTCTCGGAAGGCAGTGGACGGACAATCGCGAGCATCTTTCCAGCGAAATCGTTCGGGGGACGGTGTTCATCGTCGACGAGCGCCTTCCACCACTCTTGCGCTATCTCAGTCGACGGCGCATCCCTGACAACGACCAAAAGAGGCCGTGTGTCCCCTCCATACGACTCGTAAAAGGTAACGGCGCGCTGCCGAGACGTGTGTGTATCGCTATAGACAGAAGCGCAGAAAATCAGGAGATCCGCCCCGCGTGATGCAATTTGCTTTTTGAAACGGATTCCAGCACGTAGGTGTTGGTCGTGAATACGATAGACGAGGAAGGGGCTTCCACCGACATCCATGGGACTTCCCCCAAAGGGCGTCGCGTTCTTGACAGACCCGATTGGTCCAAGCGAATGCTCTGAGGGGTCGTACAGCGCAATGACGGATGTTGGCACGATGTTGCTATTCCGGGCAGACTTGAACATTGCCCGCACGTCTGAAAGTGTCACCGAAGCCCAACACTTTCCTTCGATTTCCCAACAATTGCGAACACATGCGCTGCTTATGAGGGAGTGCACGGCTTGTCTGGACTCGTGGCAACGTTGCTTGACAACGGACGAATCGGTCTCGTTTTCCTTGAGTGTCGTGACACATGCATGCCCATCAAAGTACATCTTGAGCGTCGCCAACTCTTTCTCGTTCCTAGTCCACCAATCTTCCATTTCATTCGCATAATTTTCCAGACCAGTCACGACGGCCACGATGGGTACCTTCTTACGACAGATTGCAGAGTAAAACAAGTTGTAGTTGTTGAGCAACGTCCTGCGAAGACGAGAGGCCCTGACGCAATATACCAGGAGGTGAATGCCATTGGCCCTAATTAGATGGCGTAATAACTGTCCCAGAAGCTTTTCTGCGTCCGCAGCAGGGACCGTTCCGAAGGAGCCTTCGCCAAGGCCAGTGGTGTCCCAGATGGCATATGGAATGCCGCCAATCTGTACGTCGTGCCTTTCGTGGCGAAAGGTGCACCCCACTACATCACCCGAAGTGGCAGCGATGGATCGCCCAGCAACGAGGTTAATCAGAGAGCTTTTTCCGACGCCGGTCTTGCCGAAGATGACGATGTTCATTGCAGAAGTAACTCTGGTGGGCGGCTGTGGAGGAGAATGAGGTTGTTACAAGAGGTGAAGAGGGAGGGGTTCCCTACCATCCCTTGAGCACCACGGGGTTGTGGCGTTCGCGCGGAGTGAAGTGGAATGGGGTGCCAATGCTGGGCCTTGGGGAAAGCGCCCCCTCTTTATATGGGCGGCACCACCAAGGCACCACACCATTTCGCGTTCGTGCGTTCACGGGAAAGATGGCAACAATTTGTAAGCAGCAAACCAGTGATCGATCGATCTGCAGGAGTGCCATCTAAGGTTCGATTACCCCAAAGTTGGAACTACGGCGGAAAGTCCGAGATGGTGTCGTCGAAAGATTCGAACCATTTAGAAAACTTGGCTCCTTCCGGCGTACCAACGAAAAGGAACAGAGCTTGCGCATAAAGCAAGCAAAAGGTCGTTCGCCAACGTTACGTTACAATACTGCCTCGCAGATACCTATACTCAGGGCTATGGGGATCACACTGTCCAAAGTTAGAGCGAATGCAAAATTGTTTGTTTCAATGGTAAACGTTTATCCGGTTTCAAAATATCTCCGTGCTGTGCACCCCCACTGGCATGTGCACCCGCGAACCAATCTTGCGACGTGGTTACGTGGACAGTTGTCCTCGAATGGGTCTCTATGGCTTTGTAGCGTGCACTTTGGGGATAGAAGACCCTGACCTGGGAAAACAAGACTGCAACCGTGAACTTACACACATCCTATCCACTTTCATGTTCCTTTCTTACCGGGAAATGCGTAACCAAGCACCTCGACACCCAAGAAGCTAGAATTCGATGCAGAAATTTGTCTCCAAGAGCCACGGAAATCACGGAACAGCTCGCATTGATGATAAACGTGGGTAGATCCACTCGGGGTTCAGTTCTTTTCATTTTCAGGTCAGGTAGTTGATTAGGAAAGTCTACACTACTGTCGTATAGCTATTCGGATCAACAAAAGGATTGACCAAAAACGAAGGTGCACGGTCAACGACGTCGCTACTCCTCCTTCCACGAGATTATTCACTTTTCGCCTACTTTTTGACCTGAAATGTTTCGGGCCATTCAAAGTCGTCATCGTGACAAAGTAATCGCCTGAATGGATGAGGTAACGGACGTGCGAGTGAGAGTGATTGTGTATGTACGCACCTGCTTTACCGTGCCCGAATAGAGAGGCCGGCAGTGGCTCTTACAGGGTCACGGCGGAGGTAGACGTGCGAGTGCTGGCCCTCAAAGAGTCATACCGGGAGTGATGGGCGAGCAATGGCGCTCGAATGAACACAGCGAGGGGCAACCAGGGGGTTGTGCTCAAAAAGATACACGGAGCGACTGATGAGCGAGGTATTCAAATGAACATGGCAAGAGGCGACCGATGATTGATGAGTGTTTTGCACTCGAAAAGAGATGGTGAGTTATCCCTCCTCTAATTTCCGAGCTTACTCCCATGTATTTTCTCATCACATGGTTGGAGTGTCTCGTGCCAAGTTTTTCTGGAAGCATTTTGTCGTGTTTGAAGAACTGCTCGGAACGGCACTGTTGTTACGCCGATGTTTACCAAATGTTGTATGTACATGGTTTGCGATCCTTGTTCAGATGGCACTTTATTCCCCTCGAGCTCGCGTGTATGTAACCAAGCACCTCGACGAGCAACAAGTTGGAGTTTGATGCGCGTCCGTATAGCATGCGTCCCAAGACCTCTCACAGTCGCCTTTTGGATCCACGCTCTTCCCAATGTCCAACTGTCTGAGTTTACCAAACATCCGCTGGGAGCATCGTGAACTGGTTGCAGCGAAAGGCACCGCAAGTCCGCCACTGCACTGCCAAGAACAGCATCACTTCGCCGATGTCGCTTCTCTTCTAAAGACGAGATGGCTGTGCGGCGAGTTCGCAGAATGAGGGAAAGTTCCACATACAATAACTTACGACACATTATTGTCAAAAAAGACCAACAAACGATTTGAGTATGTCAATGTCAACGGGAGGAATCTCATAAATACCACCTGAGAACTCTAAGGCTGATGCGCGTACCGCGGTACCACACGCCGCAAGTGGTCAACGGATCCTGAACCGTCGTACTAGTATCCAACTTTGCGGGACGTTTCCTGCCTGTGAGCCAACTAAAACATCCTGAAGGGGAAACATCGAACGGTTGTAGCGAACGGGTCTGTATCGTTCGTTGAAGCTCTGCGACGGCAGTGTGGCCACTCTGTCGTTCATCGAATCTCTCGGCAGATGGCGAGGGACGGCCCCCGGTGAGTTGGCTCTCACCGGGGTACTGCATGGCAGCGCAAAAAATCCCGACGGATGACCCGAAAGGGTATCCCTCTGGTCAAGTGCCTGTGATTCTTATCTGTGGGTGATTCTTATCAAGTACACGCTGGTCGGGAGGTCTCCCCCACCCCCACTCGCATCCCCCCCCGTCTGCAACCAGTCACGCCGGTGGTCGCGCCTTGGGCCGGGCTTAGCCCCTTGCCCTCCACATAGGCCTACTCCACCAGTAGGGCTTGAGACTGGTACCTGGTACCCTAAACAGCCTCGGAAGGAAGCGGTAGCCCCCTGATGAGAGCTTTCGCAGGCTCGAAATCACACTCAATCCCGTTTTTCCCTTACCCGCCTCTACTCATACTGTATGCAGGTATGCAGCTTTCCTGCAGCCCAGTCCCGATCCTTGGAGAGGGATGCCCGACGGACGAGCAAGCGGATGGACAGCCCGAGCACCCTCCCTCACACACAGGCTATGAGCTGGGTGGCGGAGCCACCCAGCCCGGCCATCACTGCCCTTCGCCATCCGTAGGATTCGATGAAGCGACAGAAAACGGCCAACTAGGGAAACACCAAAGTCACGGTGCAATGTCCATATCCAGTTACATACAATACATGACAGTACGAAATATACCCGCCCTTTCAACTTTCTGACCAGCACTTCTTCTTCTACGGATGCCAAAATGACGTTCGCGAACATGCCTGACGAAATTTTTCCATTTCAACCATTTGTTGCATCCCTCCCACTGGCAGCAGATCTGGACATCCCGGTTCAGTTTACCAATGCCATGAGAAAGCCGGAAATGCGAGGAAACGTCGCCGTGTGTAATTCGAGCATTACAGGTCTCGGAATGACCGGCGGTAATCCACCCGCAATCTCGCGTTGAGGATGTCTTTGTTGTCGCGGTTACATTTGATCCCATCGTTTTCGAAGACTCATCGGAAACGCCCGACCCGCTGCGGGTGCAATTCTGTGGACTGGGTTCAAGGCCTGTCGTATACATAATCATAAAACATACCCAAGGAGCCAATTCGGCAGCCACTTTGGGATCATTTCCATACAATGCCTCCATTCCACGCTGGAGTGCAGTCTGGAATGCAGGATCCGCGGTGACCATGTTGGGATCTAGTGCAGGATAGCAACCCCCGGCGGATGTCCCAGGTTGGGCATAGTGGGTATATGTCGGTGCAGCGTCAATCTTAGATTAACTTCTCGTCAGCGCGCAATTATGGAACGATGATGATAATGTAACACATACAGGCGGGGCGGCACGACTCCCGTGAAGCATCTGTATCAGAGGATACGGATACATAGGCCCACAGGCGTCCGAAGGGGATACAGCACACCAGTCTACATATTTGTTGACCAACGGTGCATCTGTGTGGTATTCAGTACCAGCACCAAGTTCTCGTGTTCCCTTCTCGGTTGTGCTCTTGTGCGGAGTTCGTCATCAGTGAATTTTTTGAAGCCGAAGCTCAAAACGTACAGAAGACATAGGGTCAACATCAATGCAGCTGTTGATGGTCGCAAGACCCGAGCTCCATCCTTGGTTCGGTTCACGGCGGCGGGGAGTGTACATTGGTTGGATGAGGATTGCAAGGCACAGTTTTGTAGTGCACGGTTCGTGGATTCCGACTTTTGTCCGCCCTGCCCTTTATGCAGACGGGACCCTCCACGCCAGCGACCTCCATGGAGGTGGAGCATGGATATAACAGTCGCAAATCGTGTATCCTCAGTCATCCCTGATTGAA
The DNA here is from genome assembly GCA_038090295.1 of Boletus semigastroideus. Lineage (NCBI taxonomy): Eukaryota > Fungi > Basidiomycota > Agaricomycetes > Boletales > Boletaceae > Boletus > Boletus semigastroideus. The sequence goes on along the minus strand of JBBPMK010000326.1, from coordinate 1,093 downwards.
GAATTGCTTGTACGTTATGTCCGACCCAAGGGTGGTGGCAATTCACCACTGTCTGTGACAAAAGGAAGGTGCTTCAATGTCAGCGAAGGGCCGCCGCATTGGAGGTTCTGTGTCATGACATTGGCAAGATTCAGTTAATCGATTTTTGTCAGAATATGGAAAGGCTTTCCATGCCAGTTCCATTGCGAAACCGAATCCCTTCACCACTCACCATTCTTCCCGCGATTAAGGGAAATTATGGTGAGAGTGGAGGGTAGAAATATCCTAGTAGATGGGTCTCCACAGGGACAAGTCTTTCCCACTTGGATGTGGATCCCAACTGAAACGGGCTTCAAGCGAAGTGATTAAACCACCCATTTTTCTAAATAATTATCAGATTAAAAATTATCAATCTCTCTTTTATAATAAAAAAAAGCAATTGAAGGCTGTACATACAATGTACTTACCCCCTGGTCACTACGCAAATCGCATGAGCCACCGTGCGAGCCTTTGACAATTTCTTCGGTGTCCGAGCCTGTTCGTCATAGCAAGGGGGTCCTTCGGGGTCTTCGTATCATAACCCAGCCTTGCGCCATTCCAAGGCCTGCGCTTCCAGTTCATTGAGCTTGTTCTGCGACCGCACGGTTTACTCTTGGCGACTTGCTCCATTCGGTTACGTTCGACCGCAGCAGCAATCTCCTCGGCGTGCTTCGCACGGTCATGGTGTTCCGCCGGAACAGCGTCGATGGCAGCCTTCGTGGGATCGTCTGTCGAAACGTTAATGTCTTTGAATTGGCGGCCTCGTCTGCAGCCCTGGTTCATGTGCCTCCCGAAGCGCTTCCATTTTCTGAGCCTGCTTCTGGCCACCCCCTAACTCGTACCAAATCCACACAGTTTGTCAGAGTTTGTGATGGTTGCTAGTCGGGACTAGCTAAACAGAGAAGAGTCACACAGAGTTGAATTAGATCAATGAATAATGTTGCAAGACAGGGATATGCGAGAGGCGATAGTTGGACTCAAGGATCAGACGTAGTGACCCCTCTGTGGGGGCGAGAGGCAACGTAGATAGATGGTGCTCCTAACCTACGACTCGATCTATATACCGTAGCTACTG
>JBBPMK010000325.1:0-25092 GCA_038090295.1 Boletus semigastroideus | reverse complement strand
AGGGTAAGATTCAGGATAAGGAGAGCGAGTGAGGGAGCTCTCCTTAAGTACTGTTTACAGGATAGCACCGCTTTACTGTAAAAGGATAGAAGGAAGATAAGAACTAGTCATAGGTAATGAGTCAATGAGAAGAATGTTCTTATCTACCAATAGCATAAAATACTCTTATCAAGGATGAGTAAGTGATGACTAAATGTGATAGTGTAATCGGGACATTAGTCCGAAAGATCATGTGACAGCACAATCTAGAATCTGAGTAATGAAAGATAATAAAATAATACTCAGATTTCGACAAATATTGATCTAAGTAAAAGGCAGTAGTGCCCACTATATGAATTAGAAAGAAGTAGATAAAAGTAATGACAAGTAACTCACCTCAGCTGCTGCCCAAGGAGGTGCAAGACAACTGAGGAGTTTGAAAAAGAAGTTTAGACTTTATACCTATGTGTCGAAATCTGAGTATTATTTTGTTATCTGTTACGGTCCTATCAATTCGACCTTAAATGTCACTTCTTTCTTTCTCATCTTATCTAATCTCATCTTATCTTATCTCTCTCTAAAACATTCTCTCTCTTTCTTTCTCCTTCTCCTCGCGCCTGGATGCCCTTCACACTTCACTTATTCACCATGCACCCAGTTGCACTCCTTTCATTCCGATCCCTTGATCTTCCATTCTCTGTTACGAACTCATCCCTACATGTACACTTTTCCTACACTTTCTTATCCTAATCAGTTTCTGAGTTTGAACCTCACACATGACCTTTCATTTTCCCTTTCTTTTTCAGGTCACGTGATCCACAGCCACCAATGATGTCATCAGTCCAGACCACATCCATGACCTTATAGTCTAGACCCGTATCTATGACATCATCGTTCTAGGCTCTTATCTTTCTTATCGTTCTATTCTTAGCTCATGACATCATCATGACATCATCATGACTGCGCATGACATCAGACCCTTAACCCTGTACCTGTGATGTCATAACCTATACCCTTAACCAGTAACATTAGTAGCTCTTATCTCTTAATAGAGTTCGAGCTCAGTTTCAATCTTAATCGTACTTGTATAAGTAGTCAGTAGTTGATTGAGGATTGCCCCTCAGTCTTATCCACTTGTTTATTGGGCTTCGGCTTCAGGACTTGTGTGAACCACTCCACCATCTCTTTCGTATCCTAAGTCTTGTCTTCGGACTACACTTAGCAAAGTGACGTTCCCCCATTGTTACGATCTCCATTCTACATCTTTGCCAGTCATTGAGCGTCACTGTAAGATTGTCCGCCTGAGCGTTGGCCTCCACAACACTACCATCCTCAGTGGTAGAGAAAGCAGAGTACCTTGGAACTTCGTTAAACCATACTTGTATATATAGTAGGTAGTCGACTGAGGATTACCCCTCAGTCTTATTCACTTGTTTATTGGGCTTCAGCTTCAGAACTTGTGTGATTCTCCACCATATCATTCATATCCTAGGTTCTCACCTAGCAAAGTGATGTTCCCCCATCTTTACTTTTTTATCTTTGCCAGTAGTTGAGCATCGCTGTGAGATTGTCCACCTGAGCATTGGCCTCCACAACACACATAGGAGGTTTGGTGGGGAAGGTGTGTCATAAAAGATGAGGTTGGCCTGACATATGTAATCAAGAGTTTCTTTCCTTTTGACTAGGTGAAGATGAAGAGAAGGTGGTAAAGGCATCTTCTCTTTAATGTGTACAGCTGTGCATGGGAGTGTCCTTAGAAATTCCAGTTTAGGAGTCCCACTCCTGGTTTTCATCTGCAATGTAGGACCTTTGGAAAGAGAACACAAAGGTTCGTTCAGCAGCAATGAGTTTGAAATGGATGCCTTCTCCTTCTAGTATGCCAAGGATAAACTTGTAGGAGGTGAAAAGGAGAATCACGAGCATGAAAGGAACAAGAAAAGATGTGGGCAAGCTAAGAGAAATTTCCAGCATGGAAATTGTAGGGGTGGAGGAAAGGGAAGTGTGGATAGAGAGAATGAGGGATGGGAAAAAAAACTCTTTGTTTCCAGCAGCAATGCTGCAAGGATAACCTCAATAATCCAGGTTACTCCTTTTGTACTAGTAGTACAACTTTATTCTAGAGCTTATGACTGATGCTCTACCTTCCTAATCACTTAGGAAACTACCAGTGTACAATATACATCTCAGCCCCTACAGTGGCTTAACACAACACTTATTAGGGCTTAACCCCTGCACAGTAAATGTCTCAAGGGAGACGACTTTGAAGGTTGTTACAGTAATAAGTCACAATCTGCAAATCACAAGTCTGCTTCTCTAATAGGTGTTGGAGGATGATGAAAAGAAAAGTCACAGAAAGCTTTGGTAGGTCCCACTTATCCCTGTGGTCCAGGAGAGTGCTAGATACTCTAATCCAAGTGTTGTACACCTAGAATGACAGTCTTTGCAGTGTACACTCAAGCACTGGTGATGTAAGAATAGAGACAATTTGGATTAATTCTCACACTACACCTCAAAGCAGAGAGCTTGAATAACAAAGTGAATTAGACTGAGGGGCAATCACTCAGTCATCTGTCTACTTATACAAGTATGGATAAGGTTTAGGTGGAGCTTGAACTCTATCAAGAGATAAAAGCTAATAACACCATTGGTTAAGATAAGGAGGCTATGTGATAAGGATGAGTCAGACTATTGTCATGGTGATGATGTCATGGTCTAGACTCATGTCACATGACCTGAAAAAGAAAGGGAAAAGAAAGGTCATGTGTGGGGTTCAAACTCTCAACCTAAGTAGAATGAGCAAAGTGTAGGAAAGTGTAGGGAATGGGGATGAGTTCATAACAATACTCAGCACTCTCTCAAGCTTGCTCCTACTCATCTCCTTCCTAGTGAGTATCTCCCACTAGACTCTAACCATCCTCTCCAGTCACTATGCTTGTCGCGACTCCTACTATCCTTGGTAGTAGAGAAAGCAGAGTACCTTGGAACTTTGTTACCTTGTACTGCTGCAGGTAGTATGGATGGATGTCTCTTGTATAAACAATAATTGCCTTAGTGCCATTCATTGCTTGTCCCATGTGTAGGCAACATTTGGGTGATTAATATAAATCTCAGCATAATTTTCAATGAGTGTCTGTGGACCATATGTAAACATGTACTTCTTAGATAGTACCAGGACTTATTGTTTGCTAGCTTTACAAAAAGTGACTGACATATCAGCAACATAAATATTTCCAATATCACCCAGATCCATACATTAGTGGGTACTTTAAATACTCACCACACTTTTGTCTTGACTGATACATATTGTTTTGACCAACCTTCAGACCAAGTCATCACACATGTCAATATTTCAACTTTTCTCTGACATATTTTCCCTTGTAAATATTTCAAATCTCGTCTCGGCCAGTAGGCTATTCTAAATTTCAACTAATGCACTTACCTTTTGCCCGACCTTTAGGCTAGGCCTAAAGAGTGCCAACTGCGTTGTGCGACGGCTTGCTTTGGACGAGTTCTGGCGATGGCGGTGCCCATGACGCCATCAATGCAGTTTCCGATCCTCGTTGTCAAAGGGCCTCCGTAGAGTATGGCGCCATCATTATGATATTCATAGATCCGTAATATGATCCAGTTGCAAAAGGAACCGATCGGCGAAAAAAAAAAACTACAGGTATGCCCTTCCGTATACTACCCGAAAAAAAAAAGAAAATCATCATGAAAGCAACGTAGAGAGCATTGTTGTCGACATAGAAAAGAAAATACTACGAGCGCGTAACTCTCTCCAACGTATTTTTGTCACCGAGGGTATACGACGTGTCCGTGTTCCGTAACGTGTATGCAGTGGGGAATGAACGTGGCGGTTCAACGCTTCTGAATTAGGAAGAAAAACTCATGCCCCTAGCAAACTGAGGTGCATGCGAGGCAATCGTGTCACCCTCTGAGACGGCGCCGCTCCCGCTTGCCAGCGACACATAGGACGTGTTGGCACGCCGAAACTGCGGGAGAGGCTGGGCTGTAGATCGCCATTTTCCTTCCCATGCGCGGAGCGCAGCGACGAAGCCAGGATTAGGATTGATACAAGGTCTATGACGTTTGACGAGCGCATACGCCTGATCGTATGACATCCCGAGACTATGGATGAGGTAAGCGATGACGATGGCGGGTGATCGGGAGATACCCTATCCGAGTGGTACTGTATATCAGCGGCCGGTCGACGGAGAAAACCATGGCGACGCACCTGCTGGCAGTGGACGAGCACGTTCCCGCCGCTCGCGAGCGCGCTGGCGATGTATTGGCACGCGCCTTCGAGATGAGGCTTCAAATCAGCGGAGGGCTTATCGAGAATGTCTATCCTGAGACATCGAAAGCCATCCTTCTCTGATATCGGGATCCAGGGCGCATCAATGACTTGCACGACATGCGTGATGTGGTGTCGTTCGAGCAGCTCGTGGTCCATGGTGGCAGACATGGATCCAAGAAAGAGGTGTCCTGAGAGCGTTGTCGACGAGATGTGGCTGACGGATTGGATGGTGGGAGAAGATGTGTTTGGATAGCGAGTGGGCAAGATTTGGTGCATCGGAGTGCACATGGCCTCCATGACCTCTTGTGTCATACCCTCGAAACGAATCATGTCGAACGTCGATGTGGTGGTCGAAATGAGATTATTATGGTGACGACCGAATTTGTACGATCAAGCGCGCGGATTCGGACGAGAAAGGGGGAAAGACGTGCGCTCGGGGACACGGCGTGATGTCAGATGAGACATTGAATGAGACGTTGAAATAGTCGATGACGGTGTGTGGTGTGGAGTGCTCCGTTGCCAAATTCGGAACTTGGACTTGGCATCGTCGGCTGTGTCCCGACACTCTCCTTCCCCCCCTGAAATTAATTATTATCGGTCCCCTTAATTCAGACTAAAATCCACAAGGGCCCACACGGTCCCGTCAACATCACGCTTGAAAAGTTCAAGCGCTATCGTAAATGCAAAGGCCCAAGGAGCACCAAGGGGCAGCATTAGAGCACCCAAACTCTCAGCTGGCCCCATCACTGACATCATGATGTCAAACGCCAAACGCCGGGTTCACTTATTCCGGTTACGTGCAATCTCACCACCCCCAACATTTTCTGGTGTCTTTCATGCCTCGTTGACAGCCTCATGGTCCGGACCGAACGAGCTCACAATGTTTTCTTTGTCATCGATGGGCCTACTTCTCTCGGTCTCGAAGCCTGCTTATCCTGTTTTCATAGGACACGTGGTCCTTTAAATCCGTCGAGGTCGTACGGAAAGGCCTTATCCGCTCTACCTGTCAACTTTAAAAGTGAGGAATTGCAAAAAGAGGCAAAAGTAGAATGTCAGCGATGGTAGGTTCGTCCAAGCTATAAAAAATACAAGGGTTCCCATCACGGCCCACTCCCTCCTTGACTAGCCTCCCCCCGACATGAACGCGGTCACGTTCCCGGCTCCTTCCGAGCACACGGAAATGAATACTAAATGAGATTTGCATAGATAAAAAGTCACGAGCGTGATGGACCTCGAGAGATTCGGACATGCTGTCTGACTCTACCCATTATGTACATATTCTCTGGGCCATGCAAATCACGCAACAAAAAAGAGCAAAGGTTTCACAAGCGCCATTTTTCGTCTTTCTTCGGAACTTGCGGATGAGCACGTCCAGACAATCCGAGTGTAAAGACTCTGAACACCACCGCAAATACTGTTGATCTAGTCGGTTTGCAGCGCCTTTGCCATCGCCGATGTGATGCGATGCTCGAGCGCTGGTACCTATCAAGGGCGAATCAGAGACCTCCATAGTAAGTCCCTATCATACACGCTCCCAAGCATTTACACTGTCGACCAGCGACCCTGACGAACTTGAAGGCGTTCCATCCCCAGTCTGAGAAGGCTTCACGGACATTTCGGCAATATAATCTTTTTCTCAACCCTATGATAGACACGTTGACGTGTCAACTGTGTACATACTCGCTATACCCTGACCTCGGACAATCCAAGCACGTCAGAAAACACGGTCGAGGCACTAGCACAGTGGGAACCTTGCCAGGGGGATTCCGTCATGCAGGTCGTGCAATCATACAGACATGTCGACCCGCCGCAGACCAAGGCACTGATATACGTCCTATGCATCAAAAGGGCGTTCGGGAGCCGATATTCACGCACTGTGCGTACGTACGGATGCATAGGAGCCAGGTGAAAACGAGGAAACCAGTGCGCGCTCTGACAGAAGCCAGACAGACATCTTGCACACGGGTGCGGAACTCATCCAAGTTATTTCGGCACCGTCTTTCGCCCCTCCGCGCTTCCGGGAAGATCGCGTCGTGGCGCAGTAAGACGGCGAAAAGGACAAACCGCAACGACTTCATTTGTGCTTTGGTCGTTTCCGATTTTCTCCTCGAGCACTGCAAAGCTGTGCCGAGAAATAGCCCACATCAACACATGGGCGGCGTACGTGCGTGCGTGGATTCGCCAGCAGGTGCGCTGGTCGCCATGCCACGCGAGACAGAGTAACTCAGACATGACTCTTCTCTGACGCTGCAACTCGCCTCTTCGGTTCGCTCGACCAAGTTGAAATTTGAAACACGGAGACGTGTTCGGTTGCATGACGATAATCAACACGCCAGCCGAACTGGAAGTCCCACGTAGCTGGCATCAAATACTGCGGATCGAGTTCCACACTCCTATAGGATAGCAACCACAAACACGTCGAATAGGACCACGCACATCCGAGGCGGTCATTGTCACTAACGAACTAGAGACAGAATTCGCAACCATGAAATAAAAGAGGTCAGATCATGAAGATTGCAAAACACTAGTCGTGAAAGGTATCGATTCTGGGCGAGGAAAAATAGAGGGCAGGTAGAGAGGGAGCGGGAACGGGAACGGCACAGGCATTTAGGATAAAATCAAGGATCCTAGCGAGTAGTCTACAAGACCACGCAGACGGGTTTCTTGTTCCTGCCCAGCTTGCTGGTGAGCGCAGCCCGTGTGGCGTACTGAAAGACTTCGCGAACACCCTCTCCCGTTCGTGCTGAGCACTCGAGATAGTGCCTGGCCCCGATCTTGTTAGCGACGGCCATACCCTGTGGTACGTCGCTAGGTAAATAAACGAGATTGAACGACGACTGTGGCGACTTGCCTCTTCGGGGGTGACAGGACGCTGGCTCGTCTTGCGGAGCTCCTCGATTACCCTGGGATCACGTCGCAGGTCCTTCTTGCAGGCAACAAGCAGGAAGGGCATGCCCCCGCAAAAGTGCATCACCTCAGAGATCCACTGAACAGGAAGCGAGTTTTTAAAAACACATGAAAACAAGGGCCGAAAAGGCGACAAACCTTTTCCTGAACGTTGTCCAGCGAGTCTGGAGAATCGACCGCAAAACAAATTAGAATGACATGAGAGTCAGGGTAGCTGAGGGGGCGCAGCCGGTCATAGTCTTCCTGACCAGCAGTGTCCCATAGGGCCAATTCGACGTGTTTGCCGTCAACTTCGACATCCGCCACATAGTTCTCGAAGACGGTGGGTACATAGACCTAAAAAGGGAATAAAAAAGGAAAAGGAGAAGAAAGGGAGACAAGTGGATATACCTCGGGGAACGTTCCTTTGGAGAAAACTATCAACAAACAGGTCTGTTGGATAAATCAGAAGGAATGATTTTGTGGAGAGCAGCGCGAGGTTGACCTTGCCACAAGCACCATCGCCGACGATGACAAGCTTTCTCCTGATTTCAGACATTAGTTGTTCGTAGAGCGGGCGCTGTTGAAGGTGATGGTGTTGAGCGAGACAAGGCAAGGAGTCGCACAATGATACAAGGCGGGGTTTAAATCGGTCTTTTAATTTGTCACGGTCGCGCCACATCCCTATATACCGTACAGCCTTTTACACAGGTCCGCCAAGCGCAAGTACAAGCCCACCACAGCGCTCGTACTCGCCTTCGGGTCCGTAACTACCCATCCTACATATCTGGATCTCGTCCACATTCCAGCGTCCGAAATCAACCCTGACTGGCTGCCGAAAGCCAGGTTGTCGTTCCAAAACTACACCCTGTGTAGCTCCTGACTCGAGCAGACACCGGTACGAAAACGGCTGTCGCGGCCCTCGCGTCCTTGGCTTGCGATAGGTCGTGTTGAGCATCGTGCAGTGCAACTGATGACGTCACCGGTTGGAAGCAAAGAATACATACAGCGCAAAAACGGACCTTGAGCGGTCGCCGTTCTGTGATGAAACCTGCTTCTCTAAATGTTTTGTTCACCATCTCTGGCACGTCGTTAGCGACCCAATAGCATGCTTGCAACATTACTATTCACCGCCGACTTGCCGCAGCAGTCGTGCATCCTCGTCCTCGTTTGACGGCCCAAGCCAAAGGACGTGTGCCTTGTCTGGATCACCGCCGTCTGGGGGCATGATGTCCATCATGTGGAGTGGAACCGTGAGACGGGCGCCACCCAGCTGTTCTGATACCCGTGTCCCAAGTGAGGTCAGAAGAGAAAGTGCTTCCGAGAGCGTCTTTCTCGAGTCATCCGAACTGGTGTCAGATTCCTCCAGCGACATGACACCCAGAGTTAGATGTAGTCGGCGTGGTGGAATGACGATCGTCCGATCGAGTCCCGGCACCGTTGGTGTCGTGTCCAACAGTCCGTCCGTAAAGGAGGACACGACTCGTTGAAGTGAAGCGTGATGTCCCTGAGGCTGGTCAGCAACGTGAACAACGACGGGTACCTGAAACGGACGATGGGGAGTGATATGACTTTTTCACTCGTCAACAAGTGAAACGAACAGATAGCGGTCATGGTACTTGCAGTGCGTGAGCGGAGGTCTCTTGGCTCCGTCGTTGTCATTGGCTTGTCGCGTTCTGAACTTCCGTCTGGCCATCGAGGATCCGTCACCTGGTTCAAGTTCGACGTCTGTCAGGGTAACCCCTTGCCCTTGGTAGAGCCAAGCTGCTGATTGTGGGTGTCTGTGGCCGTGTCGGATCAAAAAGTGGCTCTATTACAGTGCCTGATCAGTACTTTCACCAATCCAGGGATCAGAATCAGGCTCACGATGAGTCTGCTAAATGATAATGCGGTATCGGGTATTTCACTTGTTTTCTCGTCCGTTCTTTACCGAAATAACGTCACAGGTGAAAACGAAACCGAGGACAGACGTCCCTTGAATGGACAAAGTTCCTGTCTATCACTTGCTCACACCTGCTTGCAATTTCCTTTTCCTTCTCCGAGCCACCTTGTTTTTTTTAACCTTTTGCGCTTCCCTTTGCACAGGCTTCCCAGCCCATAATTAACCCTTGTTAATGAACCGTCTCCAGTCTAAAGTTGACAACGTTGCCTGAATCTCACGCGGTGCTAATTCTCCGCTCACCTTTCCTGTTTCTCCTGCGGGACTCTCTTCTATCCGCTCCGATCCCTACCCAGGTTTCCCCCTTCCCCCTTGCCCTTTCCCGCCACCGAACCTCGTTACCACAATGGCAATTCCTCCTAACACCCGCTCCAGGGGGAAGAACAAGGAACGCGCATCGGCCAATGGAAATGGAGGCGCTGCTGGGATCATCTTGAGTATGGACATGGTTCCAACCAACGACTACGCCGTGTACGTCTGTGTTTAATATTCTTCTTCACGGAGTTGTTCTTCCCCATCCATGCGATCCACCCGCTCTTCTTGTCCACGCGTTTCCCCACTTTTAAAGATAGCTCACACTCAATTGATCCCGCAGAGCGTACACAGTCCCAGTACAGCTCGGATCTTCCCAACAAAACCTCTCTTTGCAAGTTGACACTGGCTCTTCTGACCTCGTGCGACGTGTCGTTTACTCTTCGTCGCTCTCCTTTGACTGTTTCCCAGTGGATTGCATCCAAGTCGTGTTCATCAAGCTCATGCTCAGGCACGAACGGGCGTCTGTACGACCCAAGTTCCTCACGAGCGTCAGGCTTCAGCGTTACCTTGAATTACCTTTCTGGTACAGCCAGTGGACCCATCTTGTGGGACCAAGTCCAGCTGGGAGGATACGTCATTCCGAATCAAGCGCTGGGTGAGTCACTTTGCCATATTATTACGCTCTCACATTTCAAAAATAAATAAATAGCCGCAGCAACGGCCGTGAGCGATGAGCCCTTGTCGTATAATTTTGACGGCATTCTCGGTCTCGCACTGCCTTCCAATTCGTTGATCCAGCAACAAATCCCCTCGAGCGCGAACGACGCCCCAGATGGCGCGACCATTTCTTTCAATCTCTTCTCGGCTGCCAACCCGCCTGCTCAGCCTTTTTTCTCGCTTACCCTCGCACGTCCCGGATTCAATCAAATACCTTCGCTGCTAGGTATCGGTCGCCATCCGCCATCAATCGTCCCGGATCCTTCACGAATCAACTACTCGTCCCTCTCCAGCGAGGGCGGTGGTTCCCTCTACTGGAAGACGACCGTACATGCGATCACGGTCTATGTTGACGGTCAAGCGCACCCCGTCGCACTGCAGTCCCTCTCTGGCGCACCAGAACCGACTGCGCTGCTGGATTCCGGTTTACCTGTGATCATGACGACGCCCGTACTGGCCAACGGTATATATGGCGCACTGGGCATCAACCCTGCATCCGACGGGCAATGTACGGTACCTTTTTCTTCTTCCACAACGCACGACCACGTTGAATCTCATTACCCTCCTTATGCAGATTATGTCCCGTGTGCGACCCCGCTCAACATGACCATTACCCTCGACGGCCAACCCGAGCTCGCTCTCCACCCGCTCGATCTCACCGTGGAGCCCCCCGGCCAGTCCAGTGCCCAATACTGCACGGGCCTCGTCCAGACCGATCCCACGCAGCTCACGGTCGCCTCGGACGTGGGCGATATGGTCCTCGGCGTGCCGTTCCTGCGCAGCGTCTACGCCGTGCTGGCCTACCAGCGCCCGGATGCGTCAGGGACCATCAGCATGCCCGTCCAGCTTGGTGTCGACCCCACGCTGGGCCTTCTCGGGCTGACCAACGCCACCGAGGCGCTCGCCGAGTTCCACCAGGTGCGCGTGCTGCAGGAGCCGCCAGGGAGCGGCCCGTCGTCCTCGTCGTCGGGCAAGGAGACGGGTGCGGGGAGCACGCCGCAGTTGTCGATCGGGGTGAAGATTTTGATCGGGCTGGTGGGGTTCTTTGCGCTGTGCATCGCACTATTCGGGCTGCGCTGTCTCGTGGGGCGACGACAGCGGCGCGGATCTGCACCTGAGCAGGCGACGGCGGGATACGGTGGGTACCACAAAACGCGGTCGAGTGCGGACCAACACACGCTCGTGGACGCCTCCCTACGCAAAGTATCGCACGACGAAGAGGGTGAGGAAGACTGGGACGCGTACGGATTCGAGTTTGGACTGCGCAAGGAGGCGGATCTCTCTGATCCGTGGGATCCGTACTCGGGGACGTGGGGAGACACCATCATCGGCACCGAGGCCGGCAAAGAGGCCTCGCTCCGTTGTTTGCCGCACGGCTCGCCACCGCCTGATTTCGCGGACGTAGCGGAGTACGTGTCGTTAGAGGAGGAAGAGTCGCCCGAGCGCGACCTTGATGTGGCTTTGCTGACAGCGCACGACCGAAACTCGTCGACGACCGAGTTTGGCGCGTTCTCTACAGGCGGGATGGCTGGGGTAGGGACGGTCGCGCGCGGGAGCGTCATCGATCCTGATTTACGGTTCCGTCCGAGCGTGGACAGCGTGTCGACGTTGTGGCCGACCGTCGTCTCGTGGCGGTCGTCGCACGCACCGCGCGATTCTGACGGCGTCCTCTTTGAAGAGGTCTAGTTTATTTAGTGACATATTCTTTGGGAACTCTGGGGTTGTTTTTATCCATCCGTGGACCTATATGTCGTCATACACAAAGATTTTCTGAAATTTAGGATGAAATTTAGGATAATGCTTAAATTGTGAACAAAATGTCAATCTTGTACTCCGACCAGAAATTAACTTTGTCTGAATGTGCCTCTAGATGTTGGCTGAAATTTAGTATATGTACGAAAATATCGATGTGTTTAAAATTTAACATTTAGATGTGAGCACTAAATGTGCGCCAATACTTGTTATATTATTTCGGACTATATTCTGCATTAGCCAACATCTAGACGCACGTTCAGCCATGTTAATTTCTATTCAAAGTACAGGATTGACATCTTGTTTGCAATTTAAGCCTATCCTGGATCTCAGAAAACCCGTTGTGATATACACATACGTACTCACCCACGACCAAATCTCGCGTGCACCCTACTAGTGCACCTTGTACATCTGCACGATCACCTCGCTCGTGGGTGCCTCTGCCGTCTGACGCACCGAATAATGCACCTCCACCTCGAGCTCCCTCGCGTTCCCCTCGCTCTTTTTACAATAAAACGTGCCCGACACGACCGTCCCTGGTGCCAAGTCAGTGACGACGTGCAGAGAGAGAAAACGTCAAAACGTACCCTCCTCAGCCACGATCGGATCCCGAAGCAATAATACGGTCTGCATCCAATGCGTCGGCCGACTCAACGGCCCCGTACTGAAACTGATCACCCGCGCGTCCTCGCGCGCTTTCAGACCCGCACGCGTGCTTGTGCTCGCGCGGCGCTGTGGGGGCGTCTTGCCCGCGATCGGCCACACCTCTGCGAGCGCCACCTCGCCGTCCTTGATCACCCGTACGGGCACGTCTGGCGCGAGCCGTGCGCCCGTCGTGGTGAAGAAGACGTCAAAGTAGAGCACGAGCGCGTGGACTTTGGTGCGCATAGCGGAGGTGGAGGTGAGCGTGAACGGGGCGGCGAACTCGAGTTGGCGAGCGGTGAGGGCGTGGAGATGGAGATCCTAGAAGACGCGTGCAGGTCGGTGTGTGGGACAAGGCAGAGAGCAGAGAAACCTACTTTGAGGAGATAGGGTTCGCTAACGATCGATTCCGGGCTGACGACGTCGATGATGGCGTCCTTGTAGATGTCCTGCGCCATTTCGGAGAGATCAAAGCCTTGTGGGGATGGATGAGCATGAGTGGCAAAAAAAAAGACAGCAAGGCGCGCACCATAGATGTCGTTCCAAAAATCGACTCTGTCCTTGACGATCGCGTTGCCCTCGCAGAGGGCCAACATCATCCTGCATTGGCTCGGTGCCATGACGCCCCCGTCCGGACGGAGGAATCTGTCGCGCGCACGGAGCACGGAGTCGAGCATCGATTCGTAGAGGAGGGCATAGCCCATCCACTCGGAGATGACGATGTCGACGTGCTCGACGCCGTCGGGGAGCGTGATGTTTTCTACTCTGCCACGTATCACGCTGGACGTGGATCAAGGACGAGACGATCAAGACACGTTTGGGGGCAACTTACGTGACGACGTCTTGCAGTCCGTTTTCACGGACGATCTTCTCGGCCCTGTCAGCGATGCCACTCGCATCGACCGCGTAGACATGTTTTGCGCCGGATTTCGCCGCAAAGAGAGAAAGGACACCAGTACCACAGCCGACGTCGAGCACGATGGCGTCGCGGAATAGGATGGGGTTGGAGAGGATGAACGCGGCGTACGAGGACGTTCGGACCTTGTCTTGAATCATCACCGCATGGATATCTAGATAGCAGGGCGTCAGCAGTGACGCGCGCGAGAGGTCGAACCACATACCATTGTATTCATAGCTGGTAAAGTAATGGGTGTCGTCGTCCCGGGGAGCGTCGTTGGTGGATGTACCAGGATCGGTGATGATCTCGGCCATGCTCGCCGTGTCCAGATGTCGTGTGACGAGTGCTTTGTAGTCTGACAAGTCCTTGCGTGCCCGAGAGAGCTTGTGTTGGAGAATCCGGATGCGTCTGAGGGCATTGGGGAGGTCCGAAGGGGGCTCAGAATCCACCCGAGATAGATCCTCGTCGTCGGACCAATCGTCGTCGAAATCAAGTTCTGAGACGAGTGAACAACAGAGGTATAACTGTAGAAGAAAAGCCGACTCACGCAGCAAGGGGTCGTCTTCGATGACGGGAATAAGATAGTTGTCAGAGGTAAAGAAGGGCTCAGCGCCTGTGAGACGGCCAACGTCCGCAGGGGTCAATGTCTGTGCCGAAAGTTATTCCTGGCGCAACAATTGAATTGTGTCTTACATGTTTTCGGATAAAGTTGATGAGGCGTATCCGACGATGAAGGTCTAGGTCTAGTCGGAATCAATAGAACGACGAGCACGCTGGCAACCCAAAAAAAAAGAAGGAACGCACTCCATCGTTTGCTCGTGGCATCTAGATCGAACCCATGCTTGGTCTTATCGTACGCCAATGCTTCTGCGGCTGTGGCGAAGGTCTTGTCCTCGAAGAGCGATCGACAAGTTGAACGATGTCCTTGATCAGAAATCCAATCGTCAAAGTTGTTGTCTTCGTCGGCATAGTCTTCGGAATCCGAGCTCGAGGACGCGCTGGGGTCGTCTTGGGTTTGTGGTAGAGCAGCGAAACGGACGGTCATGTTGGCACTCGGCAAGTGGCACGAGCCATACTAGGTAGGATTGTACGTTACTGTAAAGGGAGCACTACATGAAATCCTCTTCGATCGCTTTGCCCGTGAGCTTTGGCGCGTCTGGGTCCTCCTCGACGTTGAACAGCAGATCGTACGATCGGGCTGCCTTGTCTGCCTCTCTCTGTTTTGCGAGTTCGGCCTCTTCTTTTTTCTGAGGAACGAGGTGGTGGGTGACGGAAAACGCGCGAAGAAAGAAACAGGTTACCTTTTGAGCAGCAATCGCACGTTTCTCTGCGTTCTCCTTCTTGATGCGATCGATCTTTTCTTGTTCGTGATCGACGACCTTTTCGAGTTTAGTCTTGTTGAGGCGGTTGACAACCGGGTTTTCTCGCTGGGGGACATGGACTAGCACGGGTCAGTAAGTCGAAGGAGAAAACATGCAGATAGAGACCTCGCTTGACCTGGTTGTGTGACGCATAAGATAGAGCACGCTGATAACTGCGTGGAAGACCTACCCGTTTGTCGGCATGGAAGGAGACTTGACCGACAGCCATGTCGCCTTGTTTCTTGGGTATGTGTGAGTCGATCGGCTCCATCGTTTGGGTCGTGAGTCTTACCTTGAGGTTGTCCGCGGGCGTATATATGATCGTCAAGTCATCCTTTTTATTTCCTGAAAGACGGTAGGATAAGCAACGAGAAGGGGACGACACGGGCGCTGACTTGCCCTCGATCGAGTTGGCCTTGACGAGCTGCGCGCAGTCGGTCAAGAGGGCCTGGGGGACCGCGTCCCAAGCCATGCCTTCGGGCATGCGGAGGTAGACGTGTGCGGAAGAGAGCTTGTCGACGTGGAACCAGACGTCCTGGGGCCAAGCATACTTGATCAGTTCTTCGTCTGATCTGTGGGGGTGAACGACGTCGGTCTCGGGTACCAAATGATCTGACACATACTCTCGACCTTGTCCTTGCCCATGTAGATGGTCGCGGGCGGGTCCACCGCTGTCGTTGATGTCAGACTCGGCTTGAAGCAAGTAATGGAGCGACGCACCAGTCGAGTGGAAGAAGAGGACCATGATTGCCAAGTTTCCGTGAGAATACTTCACTTTGTCTTGTGACACCATGCAACCAGCCCAGAACCGACTTGGTCTTGGTCTTCGTCCCCCTCTACCGTCGTATGGCCAAGGACCTTCGATTTCGGCTTTGGCTCAGCAGCAGCAAATGATGCACCAACCATTCATGCCACCCCAAAAACAAACGTCGCTCTTCGTCGGCTCGATATCAGGCGGCATCACCGACGCCTTCCTCAACCAAATGCTCTCCGTAAGTAAACAAGACTTGTCGTCGTCTACCCCGCGCTCAACGCTTCTTTGCCCAGGCGTGCGGTCCCGTCAAGTCCTTCAAGCGCCTCATCACTCCCGCCAACAAACCTCAAGGGTTCGGCTTTGCCGAGTACGAGGACCCAGACTCGGCCATCCGTTGTCTGACCCTCCTCCAGGGCGTCGAGCTCCCTGCCCTCGAGGACGGGTGCGCGAACAAAAAACTCCTGGTGCGTCCCATCGCTCTCCGCCTCCTCCTTGCACGCCTACGTCGCATCCCTTCTCACAGATCAAGGCCGACGAAAAGACAAAACTTTTCCTGGACGCCTACTCTGCCCAGAAAATGAAGACCGACGTGCGTCGTCTTTTTTTTTTGCTACCGACGACTGACATGAAACGAAACACACAGACGGACGAGGCGATGGCCCAACAAGCCAAAGCCAAAATCGCCGAACTCGTCGACGACATCAACCGTACCTCCCAAGAAGCCGCCAACAACGGCCTCCTCGACAAGGAAAAATACGTCATCCCCCCTCACCTCCACGATCTCCAGGAAGCCGATCTGCCAGAAACCCAACGTGGACTCGTCATCTCCGAGATCGCCCAGTTCCGCGAACGTGCCGCCAAGCGTGAGCGTGAAAAAGTGCGCGAAGTGCGCGAAAGCATACCGAACCTCCTCTCCACCGCGCCGAGTGGACCAAAGAGGGACTGGGGTAAGCCACAGTCGCAGCAACCGTCTCAATCGACGCCTGGAAAGGGTCAACAGCCACTGGGTAAAGCATCGCAAACGTATGCAAAGCCACCCGGTTTCGTCAAGGCCGAGGATACCGGCGCTGCCACCGGTGCCTTGGACGAGCGCAGTAGAGGCCTAAAGACCGACGAGGAAATGGAGAGGGAGCGCAAGGATGCCAGAAGACGAGACGAGGAGGTGTCTTTCAGAGACGTGCGTGTTTCTCGGGTCGCGCTTCAACAACCTCTCATCATTTGCAGAGGGAACGCCGTTACGAGCCTCGAGAACGCGCCCGTATAGCTGCACTAGAACGAACGATCGCACGCCAAAACGCCATCAAGGAGGCCGAGGAACGCGATCGCGTGGAGATGCAGGCTCGGCTGGATGTCTGGGACGACGACGAGAGTGACGAGTTGTACTATGTCGACAGGTGCGTTTAATCGTTCTTTGTCTCGTCGCATCATCTCAATCGCCTCGCCAGAGCTCGATGGCGACAGTCTCGCGCACGCAGAGTCACCGCGGAAGAAGCGGCCGATGCGGAGTCGCGCGCTTATGAAGAGCGCGAGGCCGAGAACCTCCGCATCGAATCAGAACGGTTCCTCGCCCGTCAGATGGAGGACATGCAAGCCCTTGCCGAGGAGCAACGCAAGGCAGGAATGCTTCTGGACGATGGCGCACCCGTCAAACTCAGCATGTCGATGGCCCCTGCGCCGGTCAAATCAGAGGCTGCCTCAAAGGACGCCAAGGCCGCCGTGTTCGGACAAGAGGAAGAAGAGGAGGAGGACATCAAGAAACGCAAGGTCCCGTTGGTCAAACTGGACTTTAGTGCGGCAGAGGGCGACAAGGCCAAGGAACGGCTACAAACGATCAAGGAATCCGTCCCGCACGACAAGGAGACCCTGTTCAAGGCAAAGGTCCGGTGGGACGGTCTCAACGATGCGAGTTTTTCCTTTCTTCTCTGTGCACGCGCTCACTGTTTCACCAGAGTATGGTCGACCGAAAGTTTGAGCCACTTGTCAAACGTCTCATGGTCAAATATCTCGGCGAGCTGGAAGACGACGACCTCATCATGTTTGTCTTGGAACATCTCAAGGACCACAAGGGTCCGCTCAAACTCGTAGATGGCCTAGAACCCGTACGACTTGCGCGTTCCTCTCACAAACATGCCGCTGATTCACTCTAGGTTTTGGAGGAGGAAGCGCAAGAGTTTTCTGTTAGCGTCTGGAGACAAGTCATCTTCGAGAGCATGGCGTATGGCGAAGGTCTTCTCACGGAGCGTATGATGGTCGATTAGGAGTGCGGGGGGAGGGAAAGATTGGACGAATGAACGTAATGGACCCCACGCATTGATACCTTTTTTGGGGGTAGGTGCGTTGTAGCATGACCGTGATGGCGTGACTGAGATGTACGAGTTTTGTTGGTGCGGGCGGTCTGGCTATGTTTCCTTGCAGGGCATTCCATTCGTAAGTAACACCCCTGCATCTCCTACCAAAATGATATTTCTTTTTTTTCGCACCCAAGCTGGATGTAACATTCATGCGCAACGTTGAGTCTGTTTTTTTTTGCACGGTGGAGCGTATTGACCTCGGCACATGATCTGAGCCTTGTCGTGTCTCTCAGACTTGGGATCTAGTCGCTAGGCAGGCGAGCATGGTATGTATTCCCTCGCGTTGTGAATTGGGACTCGTCTCGACGATCTCGGACTGAGTACTACCCCGCCCGTTAAACTTTCTCCCCTTGTGCCTATAGTTCCGCGTTCGGAAAGTGGGGAACTTGTCCACGAGGTTCCGCTTGTTTCCGGTCAACACTCGCATTGCCGTTGACAGCACCTTTCACAAGGTTGTCTTGTGCATGTACAATAGTACGCCCCAGATATATATGACTTTGGTATGTCCAACATGATGCTCTACCTTCCAGTAAGATGTATGGCGAGTCGTGTCAGCTATCCATGTGTGAAAGTTTGAACAGCCGTGCCGCTATGATGATCAGCGTGCGACGGTAAACTTGGTGGCTCGTGACAACCGCCCCGCTTTACTCACGATCGTGATGGATCCAATAGTCATCCGACCTCGGCTATTATAACTCCTTGGGAATCTTCCAATACATATGGTCGGAACGTCCGACTGCGCCGACCCATACATAAAAACGTGCTGCGGGGGAAAAATGGGAACTCGTTTCTGTCTACTTGACGAGAGACTCAACCCGACCGTTTTCTCGGGATGACGACGACCATATTATGGAAGCTTGCCACCCTCGTCGGGTTGGTTCACTATACCTATGCGACACCCCAGGCAGCGACTACAGCAAATACAACGACGGCCGTGCCCACCGTGACCGTGTCGACCTCGGTACCGAGCCCGACCGCCTCGCTCAATTCCTTGGTCCCTGCACAAGCCGCTGTACCCCCCGTCCAGCCGTGGTGCATCGGCGATATCTATTGTGCGGGCGCAGTAAGTCGACCCCACCCATAGAAACAACCACGACTGATCCCGCACGTACACAAGCTGTTACAGACCGTCAACCTCGCGAAGCCCTACTCGGACGCCAAGACCATCGTCGATAAACCGACGCGCAAGCCGTCCCAACAAGTCCTCGCCGACTTTGCCGCCTTCAACCTCTCGAACCTGACCGAGGCGAGCATCGTCAGCTTCCTCGACGACGACTTTCTTGGCGAAGGGCTCGAGCTCCAGGGCGCGGCGCTGCCTGGGTTCGTGAGCAGCCCGCCGTTCTTGGGAAACGTCTCCGACCCACTGCTCAAGGCGTTTGCGCAGACGGTGCATGGGTTCTGGACGCAGCTCGCGCGCACTGTGAATCAGTCTGCGTTGTGCAGTATATACCCCGGCGGCGCTTGTGAGAGCACGTTTATACCCCTCAACCACAGTTTCGTCGTGCCCGGCGGACGTTTTCGAGAACAATGTAACTGGGCTACACTTTTTGTTTTTGGCGGTGTCGCTGACGCGCGTGTATACTAGACTATTGGGACAGCTATTGGATCGTCCAGGGTTTGTTGAAGTCGCAGCTGTACGCGATCGCCAACGGGACGTTGCAAAACTTTATGGATGAGATTGACGATTTCGGGTTCATACCCAACGGCGGGCGCACGTATTGTGAGTCGTCTTTCTCTCTATCGTTCTTCCCTCACGGCTGACGTGCGTAGATTTGGACCGTTCTCAACCGCCGTTGTTCGTCCACGTACGTGCCATCTGCACGTCTGCTCGTGTGAATAAAATTTGATGTGCGCGCAGATGCTCTCAGACTATGTCACCACGACGGGCGACACGTCCATCCTTGCACGGGGGCTTCCGAGTGCCGAGGTGAGCGCGGTTTGTTGCCGCTCACGCATTGGTTACCATGATATGTCAGGCCGAACTCGCCTGGTGGGCCACCAACCGCACGATTCAAGTAACGAGCCCTTATACCAACCAAACGTATTCCATGGCTCGTTACGCAGTCAACAACAGCGCACCGCGCCCAGAGTCGTACATCGAGGACTACTTGACCGTCCACGACTCCACGTTATCGACGCCGCTCACGGACGCGCAAGCCGCCGATTTGTACAGCGAGCTCGCCTCTGGGGCCGAGACTGGCTGGGACTATAGTTCCCGGTTTCAGATCGTCCCGCAGCTGGGTAATCCCGGTCTTCGCTCGCTCAACGTCCGGAATCACATTCCAACTGACTTGAACAGTATCCTCTGTGCGTAGCTTCGCGTGCTATTGGATATATGACTAACTTTTTTTTTTTTGGTTCTAGACAAGGCCCATGTCTTGTTGGCCGGTTTGTATGGTAGCTCGAACGCTACCGCTGCCGCCAACCACATGCAAACCGCCGCCGGGATTCGCGCCGGGATCTTAGACCTCAATTGGGACCCGAGCAAGCTTGCCTTTTACGACTTCAATCTCACCTCCAACGCCCGCAACTCCATCTTTACGGTCGCGACGTTTTACCCTGTCTGGAACGGCATCATCCCCGACGAGATTCTCTCCAGCCAGACGAACGCGTTTGGCTATTTCGCTTCCGTCAACATGGTGATGAACAAGTACAACGGCACTTTTCCCGTCACCTTTGTGGACTATACGGGCTTGCAATGGTAAACAATGGCGGGGATCGTTTTCGCGTTCCGTGGCTGACGAGCTCTCCGATCAGGGATTCGCCGAACGCGTGGCCACCCCATCAATACATCGTCATGTCCGCTCTCGAAGCGCTGCCGTCCAACCTGACCACGAACGCCCTCCCTACCCCCGCATCTGGCCAGTCAACGTATGCGCTCGTTCCCGCCGGCCAGCTCGATTTCGCCGAGGGGCAGCTTCCTGGGCAGCCCTACCACGACACGCCGTCGGTCAACTTCACCACGACGGGACCTGGTGCGGACGTGAACCGGCTGAACGGGACGGTCGTGAACGGTGGGAACGTGACGGCGGGCGAGGGATGGAAGGCGACGCTCGTCCGGGAGATGGCGAACCGGTACGTGACGAGCGTGCTGTGCAGCTGGTGAGCCGTCCTTTTCTTGGCCGTTTTTTTTTTCGTTGATCATGGTGTTGTAGGCACGCAACGGGTGGATCGCTGTCGGGGTTGTTGCCCCAGCTGCCGGCGGCGCAACTCAACCTGACCAACAGTGTCGGCAACACTGGCAACGTACGTCGTCCGCCGCTCTTTGTTGCTCTGTCCTCATCGAACGTCTAGATGTTCGAAAAGTTTTCCAACTTGAACGTCGATTCGTCGGGGTACGGCGGGGAGTACACCGTCCAGGTCGGGTTCGGGTGGACGAACGGCGTGCTGCTGTGGACGACGGCGAATTACGGCGGGGTGCTCGTCGCGCCGACGTGTCCGTCGCTCGTCGCTGCCACCACGAGTGGGAATGGGGCGCGAGGAGGCGCGAGGGTGTCGGTGGGGGTGCTGGTGCTGGCGGCGGCGTTGGCGTCGTGCGTAGGGTTGGGATGGGTGTGAGGCGACGGCGTGGACTCGAATGTGTATAGATGTTGCTTTTTTTTTCAATGACTGGGTCTTTGATTGACACTGTGTAAGTAGTCGATTGTACATGTACACGACGCGCGTCGTTTCTATCGATCCTTGCACGAGCCTACATAACATCTGTGTCCACCACGTTCTCTCGGCTGCCAGGCTAGCAACAGATGAACGGGCCGCTCTTCCCATGACGATGACACTGCGTCGCGCCGTTCAGGGCGTTCCGCGGACTGTACGTCATCAGGATGCGTCCACACCCTGACAACCCACAGTCAATAGCCAAAAAACCGTCGTCTCTCTTCGACCACCTCGGATGAAAGAGGCCAGTAGGTCATGCACCGGCAAAGAGACGGATGACGTGTTCAGATCGGAGTTGCCCCGTCACGCAACGGCATGATCCCGTTGACCGACATCAAAACATGTAAGAAGAGCCCGGCGAACGCACCACAGACAAGCGCGTCTATGTGAAATAAACAAGGTAAGCGTTCTAATCGAAAGAGAAAACGAATACCCGTCGAGGGACGATGGATATATGCGGGTTGTGCCTCAGCCCAGATAGGATATCTCTGCGGTCGGGGTCTTAAGTAAACGGATGCAATCGGGATGCATACCTTTTTTTTGGTACGAGTATGTCCAAAGTTTTTAATTGTGGGACGCACGCCCCTTCCATCATTGTAAAAGGGAATCTTCTGCGACGAGAAGGTGTCTGGGTGGCGGCGGAGTCGGATCGTACGAGTAAGGACAAGGCAGCGACAGGCAAAGGACGATGATCACGACGTACACGGGAATGTTGGGACATGAGGGGAGAAAAGAGGACGTACTTTGAGACTGAGATTGTACTTCCAAGTCCAAAGCATGCCTGCGCTGGGTCTCTGTCGCGGTAGTAAGGAAAGTAAGCCCGACGATGACGTTCCCACACTCACCACTCACCACCTCCACTGGACCCAAGTGAACGTGAATCTGGACCAATCACAGGGACATGGCTGTGGCTCAGGCCGACGCGGTCCACTGACATGACACGGCTAAACGATTCTAATCACCTGGCGCGTCGCTTTGCCACGGGCTTCAGGCTTCAATGAACGTGGATCTCGTGGTGTGAAGCTTTGTACTTTGTCAAGTTCTCTTGGCGCTCCGCTTTCCTGATGCGTTGTGCTTTTAGACGAATATTATCGATTGACCCTTCCCCCAATCGAGTTCGACGTTCGCATGCAAGATCCAGCGGTGGATGTGGGTATGTACGTACTTGACCGCATCACCGCTTGTACTGCACCAGCAGGAATCCTCTGATTTTGTACATAGATGCCCCATAGACCGATCAGAAGAATGCTCAAAAGTTACGGACGCACCAGAAAAAAGATGGTCACCGCGCGTGTATATGTGGTAACAGATATACCATAAAGGGCCGCCAAAATCTACCATTGCTTCACCGTGTATGGCTCCTGTGCGCTGAAAACCTGTTTAGCCTGCTTCCTGCATGGACGAAGGTCCTAGGAGCGTAAACAGATCGCGTTATTATGTGCCACGAGCTGGCCCTGATCCGGGATGACCGCGATGGGAATCCTAGATATGAGGATCCATGACAATTTCGTTGGGCGCCAAAGCTATATGCGGCGGCAAGTACATATATCAGGTGCGCTGCAATTGGGCTACTGGCCAAGTATCAAGTTTTCATCTTCTTTGGGAATCTCCATTGTTTTATAGCTAGTAAACCACGTGCTTGAAGATAAGACAACGACGGAGGCACATTTTCTCGACGTACCCTATGATGGAGTACTACCCACAAAATCCGTCTTGCAAAGGTTCGTATAATACCCTGAACGACCAGGCAAATGACCCAGCCTTGTACTCGCTCTATCTAGCTCGCCATGAAGCTCTCTTTCCTCGCGAAGCACAACATGCTTAACACTGCTGTGACCATTGCCGTCTTGATGGCTACCGCGGTCAGTGTTGAAACTGCCGCCCTTCTGAGTTACCCTAACTAAAGTATAATCATATAGACCGTTAGTAGCGTCATTGCAAGGGACGGTGACTCCGCCGCTGAGAAGGTAAGAACTTTCACTCCGTCGTGCTTTTCATCCGGCTACCTCGCTCAACTTGATGCTTCGAAGGGCATCCCCACGTTCATCATGACTGACGACGAGATGATGCACTGGATCGCCACCACGGACGCCAAGCTCACTTTCATCGGCGATAGTGTCAATCCCCTCGCTTCACGCTCTGCTCAGATCACTATGGTCACCTATTGCAACAGGAGAATCAACAACCTTTGCGGAGGAGCCTGTACTGTTTACACTGGAACTGATACCTGTCTTCGTGCCCAGGATACCCAGTGTCTCTCGGCGACCAAGAACGTTGGGTTTTGTGACAGGAGCGGATGTCGTGGAAGTTGCCATGACCTTGGGAGTTGTGGTACACGTTTAGACGATGGTTTTTGCTGGACTCCGGGGACAGCGTCGATTGCCGTTGGCCCTTACTGATCTCCATCTGTCGCGTGAGTTATTCTCCATGTCGCTATTTCGATTGGCGAACTGTAAATCTGTGCTAACGATGCTCCGATTCCCTTTAGCTTTCGACGTTGGATGTCTTTCCCGAGTCTGAATGTTGAATTGGTTGCACTCGTGCTGTTCTTGTTATGGACTTGAGCTTGTATCTGTCGTCAGGGAGCAGTAGCCCATGCACTGTACTCGTACTATCGATTCGATTCGTCTGTCACATGTCACACGGGAGTTTCACGAGACGAAATTTGCACCTGGTCACGCATCACAGGGTCGGATGTTGAACATTGTGATCAGTTCAAATCTGTCACGTCATAAAGGGATTTCGATGTGACGAAAACTGCACTGAGTGTGGCAGTGGCCCTCGTGCAAGAAAGCTGTAGTTATCAGGGTACTATGTATACTGGCATGTCGGATTTCCATTCCGGTCTGGTCAACAAACCCGAGATGCTTGAAAATGTTTAAAATATTACACTGCATTTAAGAATGGATACAATCATACTCCATTACAAAGCTCCATGATGAACTGTAAATTGATGAAAATTATTGTTTGACACATGTCACAGCTGCTGACATTGATCTGATGTTCTGGCAATCCATGTCATGCATCACAGGGCTTGATGAACCAATAGTATGAGTACAGTACTACATAATTCTGGATACCCTCAAGTTGTTGAGACATTCACAGATGTGGGTAGTGGGTACATGCCTAAAGTAAGCTGACATCCCACAGATGCTAAAATTGATTTATGTCTGACTAATGTCCAATAGTGGTGTGGCTGATATTTTCCATTTTTCACTTGTGCAACCACTTACTAAATGTAGACACTATGTCCCTCCTGGAATGTAACTTGCATACTACAGTATATATGATCCATTGGATGGTCTACTGCAATGTTGATAAGCTGCCAACAGTAGGACCAATTTTCTATGTTTCCAGCAAGCTGTCTTAGTCACCTTGGCTTCTGCATGTCGAAATCTGAGTATTATTTAATTATCTTTCATTACTCAGATTCTAGATTGTGTTATCACATGATCTCTCAGACTAATGTCCCGATTACATTATCACATTTAGTCATCTCTTACTCATCCTTGATAAGAGTATTTTATGCTATTGGTAGATAAGAACTTTCTTCTCATTGACTCATTACCTATGACTCGTTCTTATCTTCCTTCTATCCTTTTACAGT
>JBBPMK010000324.1:0-25214 GCA_038090295.1 Boletus semigastroideus | reverse complement strand
TCATGCGGATCGTATCGGTGGTTCGACAGTCCGGTGTATAGCCATGGCAGATTCTCACTGTTCGGCGCCGATGAAACAGGGACAGGGTGGACCAACTCACCGATGACGTTGAATGCGAACAACACGAAAACAACGGATCCCCGGAAATCACACACTACTACTTATGTGCTAACAAAATCTTTCGCATGAATACTGAAGCTGAAACCGAGGTTTCACTGGATAAAGAACGAACGCGTGAAATATGTCGTACTAACAATCATGGTGTCCGTACAGCGCCACATTCGGTGTCGGGGGTCTAAGCTCATTGTATTTACCGTTGTATTTACCGTGCGGCACAGCCAGACGAAAGCCTTCCCACCCAGTGTTGTAAGTTATGTAACCATTCTCTCATGGATAAGCATTGACCGCTGAGTCGTGGCGACCGGGATATTTCTAGTTGCCAGACCCATCAGGAATCTAATTGGCAAACATCCACCGTGACACGACTTCCCAAATACTATTGCCACAGCGCTGATGGATTAATGTCATCAGATAGAGTGAATGTCGCTAGGTAGGTCGAGAATATAGGCGACCACATGACAATTGATTATTGTAGAACCCTACATATTGTACAAAACACCACGTTGCTATTGTGACCAACTTGAAGCGCCCACAACTCCATCATGGGCCGTGATCGGAAGGGGTTGAGCCCGTTGTGCTATTGGTCAAAATATTTAATTCCGCTTATGGTTCGACGTGATGGAAGCACAAAACGGCATACGCAGCTTGAGGTGCTAGAAAAAGTTGGCGTTCGACTACAACGCTTCAAGATTCAAAGTTGTAACTCCTGGCTGACACCCGACCATGACCATGCTTTCTGGTCCATCTACTCTCATTTTTCCCCAAGGTGCTGTGTGTGAACGTGTTTGCGCCACGCAACATCTAACATTTCTATGTACAGATGTCTCTAAGTTGGCCGGGACAATTGTTTTCCTTGGTGCCCTTGTGATCGTATCGCGTGTTGTCAAGCTCGTCCGAGGTGTAAATGTATGTTACACCTGTCAGAATGGGGTTCATGTCTGGGGTCAAGGACAAAGTTGATAATGAGGACAGGCTGTCGGTTCACTCCGTGGTTTACGCATCCCATTTTCGCCATTTACTGTCCCGGGTGGCGTTCTGCCTGCCACCTGGTGGAACCCAGGTGAAAGATACCCAGCAAACATGTCTATATTTGTGCTAACTAATACCAGGTTTCATGTTCATATGGAATGATCGAAAAGGTGCGTAATGTATTAGGGTCCTCGACTATTCCATGTAATCGTGTGTCAGTCTACAATCGCTTTGGTCGCGATACGATGTCAATCGTATCGTTCGTCCATGGTGATCCACAGATATTCACGCGATCCCTGGACGTCGCGAAACAAGTTCTGACCGGAGGGTTCGACAAGTTTGACAAGTCACCAGCCCTCAAAGGCCCTTTCTCGTCAGTCTACAAGACATGTTAACAGACCGTTTCTGATCGAGTTCATAGATACTGGGGTCCGAACATCGTAGATTCCTTTGGCGAACAGTGGCGAAAACATCGAAAGATATCAACTCCTGCATTCAACAACGACACGTACGTGGACGGTCAAATTCAGAGGGTGACCAAGTGATGCTGACTTAATGAACTAAAGGTATGTCAGCGTCTGGAATGCCTCGTGTAAACTCTTCGCAGACTTGGTGTCCGCGGAGGGGTGGGCATCGAAGGATGTCATCGATCTTGCCAGTATTGATGCGATCACAGTCAAGGTACCTGAGTTATGGTCGTTTGCAACCTGGCCAATCTGCTCATCCATCGTCACGGCAGTTTTCGCTCGTCGTTTTCACTTCAGTTGGGTTTGGAGCACCGTTGAAGTGGCCCAAGCAGCACACCGATGGGGACGAGCCCAGCATCCTGGAATGTCTTGATATTATCACAAACACGCTCCTGTTTTCTGTTGCTGCCCCTTCTTGGGCATGGAATTTGCCTTTTAAATGGTTGGCATTACAATGTTAAAAGACAGTTTATTTTCTGACAGTCTCCGCAGGTTCCGGAAGACGCGTCAAGCGTATGATATCATGCGGGTATTCGTGCGGTCCCAGGTCAACTCGGTACGACAAGCCATCCAATTGGAGGAAGCCAAGGAGGACGTTAAACCTGGAAAAGATCTCTTCTCATTGCTCATCCACGCTTCGGACGACGTGGGGGGCAAGAAGGGACTCACTGATGACGAATTGGCAAGTCCGTTTCCCGACAGAACGTGTAGTTGATCAAATGACATGTTGTCATCTGTCTTAGATTGGAGACGTCTTTTCGTTCTTGTATGCTGGTCACGGTAAGCGCAACCCTTTGGACCATCTCATTCCATTTCTGCAACGCTGGGATTTAGATACGACGGCACATGCCTTGGCAGCGACCCTCGCATTCCTGGCCCTGGATTTCGACATCCAAGACGAACTTGCTGCCCAAATACGAAGTGTAACGGAGGGCAGAGACAGCGACGCTTTGGTGAGTGATTACACGACTCAAGTCGTTATCTGCGCCAACTTTGGGACATATGAATTCTTAGCTCTTTGAGGATTACGGAAAGCTTGACAAAGTACTCGCTGCATTCTACGAGTCCATGCGATTGTACCGTGGGTGACTCGCTCTGGTTCCGTGAGCGATGACATTTAAAACGCATTGATCGTCCTAGCGCCCGGACCGATTGTTCCCCGCGTCGCTAGGAAAGATACGTACCTCAACGTTTCCGATACCGACGAACCGCAAATGATACTCGTGAAAAAAGACACCCAGGTGAGTTACGTTGACGGTGTTCGTGTACGACGTTGGCGCTGAACGCATCGGCCTCCAGGTCGTAGTGGATTTCATTGGCATCCGTAAGTAACAATACATGATCATGGCACTTTCTTTTCCTTTCCACTCACCGACGCCTCGACGCTCTTTAGATTATAACTCCAGATACTACTCGGACCCGGAAGTCTACCGACCGTCGCGATGGTATGCCAAGAAGCAAGATCAACAACCCTCGGACGCCAAGGAAGAGAACGCAGACTTTACGGCATTCAGCTTTGGTGAGTTATCGCAAAACGCGCACGTGCGACGATGTCTACCGTGGATTGACGTTTCATCATCCCCTCCAGGCCCTCGCTCGTGTATCGGTCGCAAGTACGGGTCGACGGAAGCGGTGTGTTTCCTGGCTCACCTCCTGCGCGACTGGCGCGTCGAGCCCTTGTTTTCGGTGCGCCCGAACGGGCAAGTGGAGACCGTGGATGAGTGGAAGGCGCGCGTTTTCCGGGCGGATATGATGGTGACGTTGAGTATCAAGGATTTTGGTATCCGGTTCGTGCGACGCAGGTGAATGCACATACTGACTTGACGGCCCTGCCATGGAGTGGATGGTCGATGATCATCTTGGTCCGAGTATTCTTAGCTAGCATGTAGAACTGGACACACCTCTTCAACTTTCCTCCATTATTTATAGTGTAATGATCGAGATTGTGTTTCTCCCAGACGGTCTGAATGATCATCCTTTCTACCGCTATATATGTATAGAATTCCACGTGCAAGTTCCGCGAATGAAGCCCTTATTTTATCCATACT
Source organism: Boletus semigastroideus (assembly GCA_038090295.1). Classification (NCBI taxonomy): domain Eukaryota; kingdom Fungi; phylum Basidiomycota; class Agaricomycetes; order Boletales; family Boletaceae; genus Boletus; species Boletus semigastroideus. The sequence continues at coordinate 21,610 of JBBPMK010000324.1, read as the reverse complement.
TTGATCAAGTATAAGTTTTCCATGCCCTCACGCCCACGCTTCAGGCATGACTATATGACATTGTATGGTTCCCATTATCGTGCTCCAAGCCAACTGTACTTTTCTATGATGCCCTTTCGCCAAACATCTGCCCAATACCACATGCTACTGCTCAGCTTTTCCCGTCCCGGTCTCGTGCATCGGCAATGCAGCGAGCTTTGCAATAATTTCGAGCCGTCCCTCCGGACCAAGTACGACTTGCGACCTACGAGCTGTTAGTTCGTTCACGTCGCTCAAGCATATACGACGTACCAACTTGGTCGCCTCTTCAGTGTAACGCTGACAAGAGAACGGAGTCAAGACAACGCGTTGCGATGACGGGCCTGCTTGCTCGAGGAAAAAAAAAACGTACCGTTTGCATCTCTTCGCTCAGCGCCTCGTTAGTACGCCTCGAACTCGTCCTCTGATCCGTCGGGTTTCACTTGCTTCAACCATCGATAGGCGCACAGCGTGCTAGAAAAGAAACCCGTTCTCAGCTTGTCAGTGCTGCTGCTGCGGGCCATCATCATCGTGTGTTGGATGCAACTCACCGTCCGGTTTTTGTTCGCAGCGGGTCCCCAACCTTTGTTCGTGCTTGATCCCGCGTTGATGGCAACAGAGATGTTGATCACGGCTTGACGGACCAGCGTGCCCGTTTCCCGGCACTCGAGGACGCGGCACCTCGTTGGCGGTGCTTGGAGGGCTCGTTACCCGTCGCATCAGACGATTCGAACGCGCGAGTTTCGGGCGTTTTGCGACAGGCTCGCTTTGCCCCTGACTGGAAACGCGGCGAACATCAGTTTTCCCCCCATCTTTCGTTTCTCCGCCCGCGCGTTTGAAGACTCCGACGGCATAGACGTCTCAGGTGCGACGCCGGTCGCGTTCGGCAACGTATGTGCGCCATTGACGGTTACGCAATGAAGCCCGCGAAACTAGCGTATCATAGAGGACTTTCTAAATCAGAGCGCGTAATATGACATCATGTCCATCGCGTGAATGTAAAAACGGCATACTGGATTGAAGAACAAGCGCCTTCGAGTGCTGCATTTTCCTTTTGTAATCTCGTGATGGTCGCTTCCAATTCCCGTATCCGTTGTAGATACTGCATATATGTGCTGAGATTCAGATGATTCCGTCCACAGTGTTCATAACGCGCGTACCTGATTGACTGGGAAGCCGCCGTTTGAAGCATTCAAATCCTGTGAAAGGTTTGTAAAATAGCTCGGGACAGCACGCAGACATAACACGCAGACATGACCAACAGGAACATCTGGCAAATGAACGTCATCGTCCATACCGCCATCATTGATAGCAGCAAACTTGGCTTTCCCAAGGTCAGGAGGATCGTTGACGGCGGTCACCTTGGGTCTAGCGACGGCATCGAGGAAAGCCCGAAAAACGACTGATCGACTCGAACCAGCCAAACGGATCGCGTCCTCCTCGTCCTCGTCGGCTTCGCGCAAATGTTGTCGCCAGGTGTTGGCCATGTCGAGTCCACTTCGGACACCTTTGCAGTACTTGCGACATACGCACCAGAACTGATCTGACATCTTACGCGGGGTCGGACGAGAGACGTGACGCGAATATGTTACTTGTAAAAAGCACGTATCTGAGTCTCCACTTCTTCCGATGACATCTTGATGTCTGAAAAATCAAACTATATCAACATCCAGACGATCGACCAAAAGGCGCCATACTCACACTTTTGTGGGTCTATCGCGAAACCGAAAAGCAACGTTAGCGAAAAGAAAGAAAGAAAAAACCAATTCACAGAAGAACTTCACTTTTACTGAATTCTTTATCCTTTTGCTTTTGAATGAATCGTTGCAAACTCGGCACGACCAGCTTCACAGCCTCCTCTGCAACCGCCTTCCTTCCTTCCTCCTCCTCCTCCAACACCTTGGCTACCCGATGCCTGTCTCCAACTTCGTCCAAAAGGTCGTAAAAGCGAGTAAACTTTTCCTTGGATGCCGCTTTCCACGCACTACTCCCTACCTTTTCTTTTTCGCGGTCTTCGCTCAACGCTTGCATCAAAGGCGAAAAGTTGGCATCAAAGTAACCAGCTTTTGCAGTTCGAAAAGCCGACGTGAGCGCATCAGCAGTAGGCTTGGTAACCAATTCATTCAGCCCCGGATGAATCGGTTTCAGCACGAGGCGGGAATAGAAATAGGAAATGTTGTTGAGCAAAAATATGGACCCGAACGCGCCACGACGTTGGTTGCGAGCCAGAGTCGTCAAACTGTTCACGGTGGTGTTCACGATATCGACTAGGAAAAGAAAAGAATTATGAGATTGGGAGCGACTGCGTGACGAGTACGAACACGTATAATGTTGCAGAATGACCGTCTCGGTTACTTCGATCGTCGAAACCTTGGGGGCTTTCTTACCCTCACCCATCTTCCAGTTTCCGTCTCCAAGTGCAAGAAGGGCTGCTCCAACTGCCCCCTGTACCTCTGGGATTCTATCCAGATACTGCACGGTCTGACGCAAGTCAACTGAAGCAGCCCAGAGCCCAGAAAGAGACTCAAAGTATACTCACAGAAACAGTGAAATCGGCCAGACTCACCCCTATTTCCCCACCTTTCCCAGGGCCAGTAGCTGCCAACTTCAAATCCGCCAAAAACTCTGGAAAGGTTCTCAAACATACACTCCTAACAGAATTGAGCCCATCCCGCAATTCGTTCGTGTCTCTCCGGCCCTCACCTCGCCTCGCCATGAGTGTTTCCCAACGGCTCTGGGAAGCCGAAAGGGCGGTATAAGTAGCGAGAGCATGAAAGGTATATTTATGAAGAGAACGTTTGATGATAGCCGTCAGGGACGAAAGGGTATCGGTGAAGAGCGTGAGTAACGGGCTGAGGAGGGTGTCATAAGTAGATGCCAAGAGAGAAGGCACGGTGAGTGGCGCAAGTTCCGTGAGTAGGCTGTATTCGGTCTACACACGTCGCGATCAGCGCGCTTTTGCAGCAACGGAACCCACCTACTTCTGCAATACGCAGCAGGTTCTCCACCCACGTCCCAAATTCCTTACCGGAAATGACACCATCCAACGTTTCAGCACGGTCGACGACTCGTTTTGCGTGCATATCTATAGATTTTCGGTTCCACGTCCCGCGCATGTCAGCGTACCCACGCTGTGCTTCCCTCAAGGTAGCAAGGATAACCTGACCAGCAGGATGGGATGGGTGAGTGGAGGGTACGGGAAGGCCACGCAGGAATGCCACGAGAGGTTTGAGAGATGCGGCAAGCGCTAGTGGGAACGTTGCAGGAGTGAAGTCAAGGCCCGCTATGGGAGGCGAACCCGATGACCCTTCAGCAACAAGCTTCGTATACAATTGCGATAGCTTCTTTGCACCGGTTTCGATGAGACGCGCCTATGAAACCGTACCGCAACCGCCTTAGCATCATCAAAATGGTATGGGGTGGCGCGAAACAGACCTTTTCACGGACATCTTCATCCGACGATTTGAACGCGATTGCCGCGTTCAGGCGTGCGAGGGTATCAATGTACACTTCCAGTTGTCCAGCTTGAGGGCTGGAGAAGGCTCACGTTTGCGTGACCCCTCCCAGCATGAAAACAAACGAAAGCGTACCCTCGTAGAACAAGACCCTCTTCTTCCGCGATACCTTCGTGGCTGCTTGCCACTTCGTCGATCTTCAAGAGAGCACCGTCGATGTCTGTTAGCAGGACTAAGAAAGCTTCACCAAGCACGACATTCTTAGTAGCGTACTATGCGATCGATGACTGAGCTTCTGGGTTGCAGCATACAGTGGAAGTATCGATTTCTCCAACTTGACCAGGCGGGAATCAAAGTTAGTCAAAATGGCTAGTAAAACATCAGCCTTGATCGGGACGACCATTTGCGCCTCGCATGTCCACGCACATATCATCCGTTGGGATATCTGGTGGGTCTTGTTCAAGTTCTGCTCAAGCTTGAAACGGCGCATGTTAGTCATTAAACTCGTGCTGGTAATGAAACTTGCCAGTTCAATCTCGGCACTTTCATCGTCCATCGTAGCGGACAAGGATGGCGGGGAAACACAGCCACTATGGTTACGAAAGTATACACCCAGTCTAGGGTTAGGTCTTATACCATGTTTAGGGGTAAACCTCCTATCGCGAATGTATTACTTTCCATAATTAAAAAGTGATCCCCAACAATCTCATCATCAGGGGGATGATGCATTAATGTCCCTAGCCTTTCTCTCCGACAGAACACGATGGGTTTTGTGCTCACCAAGCTAGCATCACCCATCCAGTGGATTCTCAAGCTATCCCATAAAGATGAAGACCCGACGAAGAAAAAGGGTTCGCCCTTTCCTCGATTTATCACAGGCCCCTAGACCAACGCTTCAGCCAACCCAGATCCTCGATCGCTGCTCGTCAATCGTCTAGCACTCTTGGAAGCTGGCGAAAGAGATGATCACCAAGCAGCGCTCGCGTTGGGGCGCGGCGAATCGCTCCCTCCGCCGACAGAGGCACAGGCAGAGATGTCTAAATCATCGTTCACGGAGTTGTTGTAAGCTTCTTCTTTCCCCTCTCACCTGCGTCCGTACCATGGAACTCATTGTTCTTGTTCGTGCTGACACTCAGGCAAAAGTTCTTGGTAGCCGACACCGTGACCGAGCCCTCACAATCAAGCAGCATCTCTGAAAAGAAGAAGGGAGTCGGGTAACGAACTACATGTCTGCCATTTATCGCATGCTCACTCACCGCCTAGGAAAGTCGAGTGTGTCATTTGCTGCGACGGTTTCGAACCCGTTACCTGTCTCAACGGACCGTGCGGTCACTTCATCTGCACCCAGTGTGTTATTGGAATGGCTGAAGTAGCCAATAAGAACGAAGACCTGTTCCCTTTGCAATGCTGTCAACAGCGGTTGCCAGTGGACGCCTTCCTCAGTTTCTTAGAGCCTTCGTTCGCCGCGTCCTTTGCTTTCAAGTGCACCGAAGCAGCCATTCCCCCAAAATTTCGTGTCTACTGCACCAACAGGAAGTGCTCCAAATTTCTGGGCAGATCAGCCGCATCGAAGCCATGGGTGATGTCCTGCCCAGAATGTCGCACGGAGGTTTGTTCGAAATGCAAAAACAAGGCACATGGCAAAAATAAATGCGAAGAAACCGGAGCGCCAGAAGTTCGTGCTCTCGCCAAGGAGAAAGGCTGGCAGACTTGTCCAAAGTGCAAAATGATTGTGGAGCGCATAGAGGGTTGTCTTCACATGAGGTGCCGATGCCGCCAACACTTTTGCTACAGGTGTGGCTCAAGAGGGATGTACTGTCAGTGCTAGGATGAATGGCTACTACAAGCAGAGGCACGAATGGAATGTCAGGTTTCACATGTTCTTGGGGGCTTGGCATTCGATACTCAGAGCTGAAGTCCGATACCTCGGGACATGAAATCAATATGGCTTGAAACGTCGAGACTCCTTCATCTTCTCTATGCGTGCTTTATCCGCCTCAAAGTTCTTTCTGAGATCCAGCAATGCTAGAAACGCCAAGGCATCTTAGCCACATCACACAGGTTGACGCGTTATACCCACCTTTTCTCTGTTTCTCTGCCTTCTGGAAGGCATAGAACGTCTCCTTTTCCTTTGGTTCCTTCTTTGTCTTACTCTCCGTCCGACCCGTTTGCTCAAATGCCTTACTTGCCACGCCAACACCACCTCCGAGGGTCTGTCCATACGCACCACCCCTCGTCACGAGCGTGAAGCCATCCTCGTCCACGATCGCCTCTCCTTTTCGATACGCCGACTTTCGCTTCGTCTTTTGCAGATCAAACTCGAATCGTTCCATCCAACTGTCTGCATGCGCCTTGACGACGTCGAGCGGTGGCCGCTGTGCATCGTACGACGCTGCATAGTGCGCCAAACCCCGTGGCTCTTCCGAGGATGGCCAAGGACGCGGTTTCGCCGGTGGGACGAGCGCTTTTTCGAGGGAGGAGGCGTCGAGAAAGATGACGTGGGCGATGCTGCCCGTTTTTCGGAGAGTGCGGAGGGAAATGGGCGGGAGAGGGACGACACTTGGAGAGACGCTCTCTGGTCGTCGTCGATTTCGTTTTGATCGTGGTTGGGGTTGTGCGGGTGGAGACGTCTCTGATTCTGCCTCTTCCTCTTCTTCTTCTTCTTCTTCTTCTTCTCCTTTCTTTTTCTCCTCCTCCTCTACTTCGGCTTCTGTGTTGTCCCGGTTATGCACCACCCGTTCTACGATGCCGCAGGCCTTGAAAAAAAGCGAGATCTCGCGATCGGTAGCATCGACGGGAACATTGACCAAAAAAAGCGTCCTTTTTTCGGGATATACGTCGTGAGGTTTGGAGAAATGTGCGCGGGCATACAGAACATGGGTCGAGCGGGCGTAGGCAACCGGGATGACGGTGAACCCCGACACAAACTTGGGGAGAGTCGACATGGTTGGTTCGTGAACTATACGTACTCCTTGTCGTAGCGTCGTGGATCAGGATGTTGGGGATACTCGTTCACGTTAGTTGTACATGGACATTCAGTTACAAGAGCCGGGGTTTTTTCGGCGCCGGACCTTGGCCGGACCGAGGACACGGCATTCCGGCGCTTTTGGTCCGGCGATCAGGACGGTGATCAGCCGGACGGGCGGCGGAAGACCTATCCTCGTCACACCTTCAGTCTTGCGACTTGCCGCGTGAGCGATGCTACTCCTCATGCTGCTCACAGCCATCGACAAGGCCGCTTTACGAACTATGTTTATCATCAGGAAAGTTAACAGCGCAGTGCGCCGCCTGATTCCACACCACACCTTTTGCTTTTTCCCTCATGTTGTGAGATACTCTTGCTATCCGGATGACCAAAGTTGCTATCAACTATGCGACGTTTGGATCGCATATCTTGCCCTTTCAACTCATCTACTTTGCTGTGGCGGTAATGGTCACCACACCACGGACGCGTACTCTGCGAGTGGCATGTTGGCCAGTGCTTGTGTTGCTTGCATGGCGTGCCACGTATCTCGCAGACATGACGTCCATCAACACCGAGGAGTTTTAGCTCGAGTTGGCAGTGAGTCGCCCCTTCCCATGAACATCAAACGCTCCTTGAAGGAGAAAAGACTTAATGGATCCTTGAATGCTAGAGCCCGATTTTCCTCCGGGTTATTCGTGCGCTCTATTGTGCGGTCGTCCCAGGACCGCTCGTAAGGCGATTTCTCCCTGTGAATAGTACCCTATCCACTCTCATAGATGCTATCCATCTCGTCTGCACCTTCCGCGGTCTCGATTGGGATTGGTCAGGCAAATCATACGTCCTGCCCACTCGTCCGTCAAACTGCATGGGATTCTGGATTCTGTCCTGCGTTGCCCACGCCTTCATCTCCAGTATGTCATACCACGCCGTCGAATCATTCTCCCCGGCTGGACCATCGTGGGTGGGTCTATCTTTGACGAAACACTAACCTTTCATCTGCGATATCCCCGATCGAGCATCATTACCATCATAGGTGCCATTTCCTCTTATTCGCCCCTCCAGACAAATTACGACCATTGGGCGTGCTTTTCATCGGGCAGGATGCCACTCAATGGCCACCCTCATTTAACTCTCCCTGGCGTACCACATCGCTCACCGACTTTTAGGGACGCAGATAGCATCCATGGTTTCGCCAGATATTCCTCGTTCTGGGCGGATACCCTCTAGCCTTTATCTTTGGCCGCGCGGGTCTCGTCATCGGCGCGTTCCTTGCTTTGGGCGTCTTCCACGACATCATTGTTGCATTCGGTCGATCGAACGTGCGGAATCTCGGAGATGATGACCGGATTCGGCATGATGACCCCTGCTGGGATGCTTGCCGAGCGGGCGTTTGAGCGGTGGACGGGGAGAGGGGTGGCTCGTTCCGTGGGGGAAATTGGTTGGTGGACGGTTTCGTGCATGCGGCGATGTTCATTCAGGTCTGGTGTTTGGGTACCGGATGTGGCGCCGCCCGTGCGGATGTGGGTGGGTGGAGAGCTTGGTGATGGGTTTGGATACCTGATCCCATGCGATGTCACGTTCATTCTTTTTTTCTGGCCATGATGACATTGCCGCCAGGACAGCATTACTTGCTGTGGTGCTTGTTGTAGGTTTGTCGAGTTCGAGACTGACAGTACACGAACACGTACTGGTTCACGTTAGTTGTACGTTTTGTTGTATATGAACTGGGGTGAGACCGGGTGCTCGTTTTTCGGAGCCGGCCCTTCGCCGGACCACTGTCATTGCCAGACTCGGGACCGCGTAACCACACAGACTCGAGGAAGCTCTGATTGATCTTATCGTACATGATACATATCACTTATACAGGCACCGTTAACCATTGACGGAGAAACATAAATATTGCCATTGTTCGATCAACCCCGCAAGTACCAAGTCAGCTAGCTCACATCGGGGAACGCCTCCTTGATAAGACGTTCGGCAGCCTCAGATCTAGCCTTGATGGAGCATTTAAAAGGCGCAATGTTCCTGAGGAAAGAAAACAAAGACACATCAGCGGTATCCCGGGAGAGCAGAACAGGTCAACCACTTACAAAAACATGCCTCCCACTTGTTTGAACTCGGGCGTGATCTCGACCCCGTTCTCCACGTGTTTCGAAATGTCAAACACGGCGAGCGATTGGGCACACAAGAGCCAGAGGGTCGAATGGACGAAGAACAACCCTGTGTTCAACATGAAGTCATTCTCACCACATATCGTTTCATACAAACGTCACTCACCGGGACACCGACTATGCAGCGGTTGTATGGTCAATACTTTCTTTGTGTACAACTGAGCTGTTCCTTACCGTCGCCCAAAACCAAAGCACACAGTAGAGGGAAGGGGTTCCGGATTATCTCCCAGGAAACGTTCAGGTTTAAACTCCAAAGGATCCTTGTACGTCCTCTCGTCGCGAAGTATACCCCTGCATTTCAAGGGAACTCGCCATGTAACTTTGGGGAATGACACGAGCGCGGCCAACTCACCAGATATTAACAACGACATAAGACCCTGCGGGAATCAGATATCCGTTGTATACATCATCGGCCGTCGTACACCTCAAAGCTGCGGTACTTTTGTCAATGGCGGGCGTCTCTGAACATGAATACGAAACTTACTTAGTGGACCTGGAGTATGCCAGCGAAAGAGTTCGTTGAATAATGCCTCCATGTAGGGCAAGGACGGCCGGTCGGAAAATGTCGGTAGTTGACCAGTACCGATGACCGAGTCCAACTCTTGCTGCGCCTTTTTCATGACACGTGGATAAAGCGTCATCGCAAGATAAAATGAGTAACCAATGGCGGAGGACTGGATGAAAGTTTTGCAGGGAGCATGTTATTACATAGTGGAAACGGTATCGTACCGTGTCCACACCCCCTACCAGTTGAGTTGGTCACTATAGCGAGAATCGAGTGGGCAATCATGTACTCACCTCGATACAATGTCAGTGTAGTCCATTTGATGTTTTCCTCCACCTCTTTCGTTAGGCCAGGTTCACTTAAGAGACGAGAAGAAAGTGATGGCGTCGCTGTGCCTGCGGCCTGGAAGTACCCGTTTGCGTGCGCCAAAATAAGTAAACCACGACCAACTCACGAGTTGAGAAACTGCAAAATTATGAGGGGCTTCCAGGGCGGCCTGCCTAACTGCATTATATTCCATGGCTGTCCGTTTAAAACCAGCACCCGGAACCCATGATGGGACATATTTCACTGCAGAAGTTGTAGAAAACTCGGGGAATTAAAATATGGGATCACTCACAGAAGGGAAAGACATCGACATAATATGCACCCGGCACTGTTGCCTCTGATAATTGTGAGTTGGCTCGCTCAGCCAGCTCGACCAGAGGGTCACTAGCATCCTTGGTGGGATATCCATGCGAAAGGCGTATAGTGATAGAACTGAAATTCCTGGGCGGCGCGGTTAGTTGCATAAAAAAAAGGAAGCGTCTCCGGTTCCAACATACTTGCGGACATATGCCTGGAGGTTATCCGGATCCTCGAGCAGCAATCGAAGCGTTCGTCGTGTCTCGACCTCAATCATTTTATGAAACTTGGACACGACAGCGTGACTTCCAAGATGGTGAGCGATCCATTTTCGTTGCGTGCGAAGCCGCTCGGTGTAGTTGCAGAGGAGCATCATTTTCCCCCATCCTGCGAGCTCTCCGGCCATGACCGATCGAGGGCGGTCAACGTAGCTGATGCCATGTTTGTCAAGCAGGTCTGAGGCAATTTTCGCAGAACTGATGACGATGAGATTGTATCCAAACGCTGAGCCCGAGGCTATGTCTCCTGTTTATAGTGATTAACCAAAGAACGTATCGGTTACAATACAACACACCATATTTCCGGTTGAATTGGAGACACTTTAACCATGGTTTTTGTCTTGGCGTCTCAAAAAAACACCAAAGACCAGCAATGCCCGGTGGCAAATTGCGAGCTCGGTATCGGACATAAAGTTCATAGAGACAAATGCAAAGGAGGATTGCAGTCATTATTTTAGTCAGCATGGTATCAGCAGGAATACGAGGGAACGATAGCGTCTGAATGACATGGGGTCTTAAAACCACTTGGAGGTCAGTTCTATTTCAGTCTTATCTCGCACAGTCATTGAAGCTACCTTGCGTGTTTCATTGGTCGATAGCAAATTCTAGATCCGAAGAGTCGATTCTTCGAAAAGTACATAGCAGGTTTGACCCTGCAAGATGGAACAATTCAATTTTCAGCTAGACAAAGTGGCTTCGTTCAATGTTGCGCCGTTAGGCTAGCTGCGTGTGTCTTGTCAAAACAGGTTATGCTTCAGAAAGGACTTCAGATGGTTTTCAAACAAGACAAGTTAGAGGCAGTGAGCGCCTCATGGCCTCGGGGATCCATAGAATCGGAAATGATTACACGAGTGCGCCTGGAGAGGGGAGGTGGAAGCTCAAACCTGCCGCGACTGGGAGAGCAAAGGGAGACAGGGCCCCGGAACTTGAACTTGAAGGCCGCCGCATCCGCGAAAGTCAGTGAGCGCGTTACGGCGCGTCACCGTCGCAACGTAAGAACTTTGGATGCCATCGGCTGCTTCCACGCTTCTTTCCTCGCACCACTGCTCGCTTCCGTTATTTGCTCGTAACACACGGGGAATTCCGGGTATGGCGGAAAATATGCATAAAGATCTGCTTTTCATGCTTTTTCTGGGCTGCGAGTATGATATCACTGAAAAAGAAATCTGTCAATTGTTAGTGGTCCGCATAACCTCGCAGACTCTCACCAGGCATGCGTGGGATTTACATGAACTTACGCGCTGACCTGTGGCAGTCTTCGCATTCCTTAAAGGAATCGTACCCGCCATGGAGATTACCTTACTCTAATCTCCGTGGCGAAGCTTCAACTTGAAGAGTGGTTTGATTTCGAGTCCGTACGTCTCTCACCCCTTCCGCCTCAATGTATCTGGCCAGAGGGTCCGTGCATTCTCGTCCAGCTTGTCTGTACATCATTGTGGCATCCTTTGTACAATCGTACCGCCCGGCTCGTAATATAAGTTCGTTCAGCGGCATCGTTGTTGCTCAAAGTTCTCTTTCCGCCGTCCTTTCGCCGATTTGACGTTTCGAGGATGTGGACATCTCACGGACAAAGATTTGTAACCTCAGGTCTTCTCCATTCAGACGCTGAGGGCATTGAACCATCAATTCTTGTCAATGTGTTGTTGCATACAACGATGGGTTCTATGACTTGTCGGGGTGAGGAGTTGGAGTGCTTACAAGGGCTGTCGAACAACTTGAAAGCCTGTGCTGTCTGTGCTCAACGTTTCAAGCAAGACGTTCTTCACACTTTGCACGGTGACGTCGCAGAGTCTTGAATTCTGTGTACTTTGCGGTCCGCTTTTACTTCCGTCCTGCCAATGTCTTCGTTCTTTCGTACAACCTGGACACATGATCGCGATGGAGCCATCTTATAATTGCACACGCACAGACAACCTGGACTTATGGACATTTGCATGTCCTGTCACCAACATTTCAGCGCTCAGCACTCAACGTAAAACGCCTCTCAATGTCATTACTAATTTCCAGCATTGTATGTATGATCCTCTCCCACCTGCTGTCGTCTGAAATTTGATTTGATGATGGTAACTTAGCTCAGGTACAAACTACTTAGGGTAACCTATCGGCTACGTTATGTCTGGATCCAACCCGTCCCTGCTTTCTTCCAGAAGCTGACTGTTGTGTCTTTAGAACATGTGAACAACGAAAACAATTGGCAGTTGTATTTCACAGATATTAGTGCAGCGAGAGCAGTAATGTGACGTTTAGCTGCGGTCACAATCATCTTCATACTTGAAACTAGCTATAGCTCGAAGGTTTAAACTGTTCTAGTTCCTCACACTAGTTTCTCGTCGTCTAAATTCAGGCTTGGTGCAGATGCTTAGTTTACCTGACATCTGTGTTTCTCTTCCATATCCTGTTTCTGTAGTCTTTTTCCATTGATTTGACCTTCTGCTTGAATCTCACACACGAGTGACGTGATTGGCCTACATGAGGTCCAGGGATGCCAGGAGGGTCTTGGTATTGATCTTCCCGCACTCAAATATCACTCACACTGGCATCACCAGATTGTTGATGATGAAATTTCGGGAGAGAACCACAGATGTTTTTTCTCTTTTCACGCCAATGCTCGATGAACCCTGCAAGTACCGAGCTACGGACGCAGCTACCTCACATCTGGAACGCCTCCTTGATAAGACGTTCGGCAGCCTCAGACCTAGCCCTGACATAACATTTAAAAGGTGCAATGTTCCTGAGGAAGACAACACAAAAGCCGCATCAGCGCCATGCCGGCAGAACAGCCCAGGTCAAACACGTACAAAAACGTGCCTCCCTCTTGTTTAAACTCCGGCGTGATCTCGACCCCATTCTCCACGTGTTTCGAAACATCAAACACGGCGAGCGCTTGGGCGCATAAGAGCCAGAGGGTCGAATGAACGAAGAACAACCCTGTGGACGATATGAAGTCATTGTAACCACATCGTTTCGTACCAATGTCACATCACCAGGACACCACCGTCGTCCAAAACCAAAGTACACATTTGAGGGAAGAAGTTCCGGATCTCCTCCCAGGAAACGTTCAGGTTTAAACTCCAAAGGATCCTCGTACGTCCTCTCGTCACGCAGCATAGCCCTGCATTTCAAGGAAATTCATTCGGGGAACTACCGGAGCGCGCCCAACTCACCAAACATTAACAATGACATAGGACCCTGCGGGAATAAGATATCCGTTGTATACATCATCTGCCATCGTACACCTCATAGCTGTGGTACCTTCGTCAATGGCAGGCGTCTCTGAACATGAACACAAGACTTACTTATGGGACCTGGAGCATGCCAGCGAAAGAGCTCCATAAACAGAGCTTCCAGGTAGGGCAAGGATGGTCGGTCGGCAAATGTCGGTAGTTGGCCAGCACCAACGACCGAGCCCAACTCTTGTTGCACCTTTTTCATGACATGTGGATAAAGCGTCATCGCAAGATAAAATGAATAACCAAGGGAGGAAGACTGGATAAAACGTTTCCACAGGGTATGTTATTTAGTAGAAAAGGTACAGTACCGTGTCCACACCCCCTACCAGGCGAGTTGGTCACCATAACGAAACTCGAGAAAGAAATCATGTACTCACCTCGATACAACGTCAGCGTAGTCCATTTGATGTTTTCCTCAATTTCTTTCGTTACGCCAGGTTCACTTAAGAGACAAGAAGAAAGCGATGTTATTGCTGTACCAGCAGCCTGGAACTACCTGTTTGCGCGTGCCAAAATAAGTAAATCACGACCGACTCACGAGTTGAGAAACCGCAAAATTATGAGGGGTTTCCATGGCGTCATGCCTAACCGCATCATATTCCATGGCTTTCCTTTGAAAACCGGCATCCGGAACCCACGATGGGACATATTTCACTGCAGAAGCTGTAGAAAACTCGGGGGAAAAAATATGGGATCACTCACAGGAAGGCATGACATCGACATGATATGCGCCCGGCGTTGTCGCCCTTGACAGTTGTGCATTGGCTACCTCGGCCAACTCGACCAAAGGTTAGTGGTATATCCATGCGAAAGGCGTAAAGTGATGGAACTGAAATTCCTGAGTAACAACGTTAGTTGCATAAGAAAAAAAACGTGTCCAATTCCAACTTGAACATACTTGCGGACATGTGTCTGGAGGTTATCTGGATCATCGAACACCGATCAAAGCGTTCGTCGGGTCTCGACATCGATCATTTTATGAAATTTGGACATGACAGCATGGCTTCCAAGATCGTGAGCAATCCATTTTCGTTGCATGCGAAGCATCATCTTCCCCCATCCTGCGAGCTCTCCGACCATGACTGATCGAGGACGGTCAGAATAGTTGATGCCACGTTTGTCAAGCAGGTCTGCAGCAATTTTTGCGGAACTGACGACGATGATATTGTATCCGCACAGTGAGCCCGAGGCTATGTCACCTGTTTATAATGATTAACCAAAGAACGTATCAGTCACAGCCCGACTTACCGTATTTTGGTTGAACTGGAGAAACTTTAACCACGGTTTTTGTCTTGGGATCTTGAAAAGACACCAAAGACCAGCAATGCCCGGTGGCAAATTGCGAGCTCGGTACCGTGCATAAAGTTCATGGAAACAAATGCAAAGGAGGATTGCGGTCACCGTTCTAGTCAGCATGGTGTTGGAACCCGGACTAGACAGAGGGTAAATACTCCAGTCGAGTGGTACGAGACTGGAGGAAAGGTGAACGAATGGACGCGTCGAGTATACGCGATGTCCGTAAAAGGAAATGTAGGAAAATAATAGAAAATAGTTATGTACGGTAACGGAGGTCTGGATCTCCAACACACGGTACTAGCAGGCATATGCAACGGAACGATAGTACACGATCTGAAAAACCAGGCTCAGTTCACTTTCAGTTTTATCTCGTACAGTCCTTTGAAGCTACCTTGCATGTTTCACTGGTCGATCCAAATTCAAGGTCCGAAGAGTCGATTCGTCGAAAAAGTAGCACGTTTGGCCGTCTTGCAAGATGGAGCAGCACGGAACGTCAGTGGCGGAAACTCTCAGCCCGGCAAAGTGGCTCCATTCAATGTTGTGCTCCGTTAGGCTAACCGCATGCGTCTTGTCAAAACACAGCAAGGATAGCGAAGGGAAAGAGTACCAAAAAAGCCATCAGCCTTGTATCACATGCTCCGGTTATCTCCAGCTGCAATCCCGGTTTCGATTCCGCGTTTTTATCAGTCAATAGTCTGAATACCGAGGTAAATCTTGCACGGTGGTAAGGCTCTACCGATCGAACGAATATAAACCCGTTGCGAAAATCCCTCCGGTTGTGCTTCAGAAAGACGGGGACTTCAAATGGTTTTCAACTCATGGTCTCGGCAACTATACGGCAATCAAAGTCGGAAATTGGTATGGTGTGCGTCACAGGCCTGGCGAAAAATACACGAGTGCGCGTGGAGAAGGGAGGTGAAAGCTCAAACCTGCCGTGACCAAGAGAGCAGAGGCAGATGGGGATCTGGAAAGCCATCATTGCAAACGTTTTAGCAGGAAGAAAGCTTCACCTGCGAGAGTATACAAGTTGTTTCAGTGGACGTTGTGAACTGACGACGAGATGTGGAAAAAAATAAGAGCATTGGGTCTGCGCCTACGCCTACATCACAGGGACCGTGAAAGCATGGCTCGCCATGCCAGTCACTGCCAAATAACCCCAAATAGGTAGTACATCAGGACTGCAATATTGCCATCTCATGACGAAAGTAGATGTTCAAGATGGACCGTTTTCACTCAGATCATGGTGCTCAGTTAGCCCATGGTAATATCATGTCAAAGTAAGCCAGAAATATTCCCCATGGAGCAGGAAGCAACGTAGTACGAAGTCATAGTCTAGTCCGACTCCATACAAACCGATTAGTCAGCCGTTGACCCGTGCGACAAGTAAGAGATAGCTAGAGAAGTACTTTATCCAAAAAGACTCGTCCCAGTAAGTTCCAAGTTCAATACAAGTTTCGGAAAGTGGGCATGAGAAGAGAGCTCGGAGTGATCAGGTCAGTAACCAACGGAGACCTGCTTCCCTTCCCACTCATCCCAATGTCTGATCACCCTCTCGACCACGAAATGAGCCACGTCCTTCCTCGAGACCGTCCAACGCCCTTTGGGATCCCCTTCTTCAGCCACATAGGATTTCCCAGGCGACGAATCTGCACGGCACGCCCCGTCTGTCAACAACGCGGGCCGCACCACGACAACGCTCTTCACAGACCCGGGCGCCGGTAGATCCGCGCTCGATTTCCAATTCTCACTGAGAATCTCCGTCCCGGGACTGTCCTCCGCCTTCCACTCCCGACCTGCACAATACGCCAACACTTGCTCCGTGCCGCGCTTATCCTTGTGAGGACTGGCAATGAGGTAACTGTAAACCGGCTTGAGAGGCAAGGGGAGTTTGGCATGGCCAGTGCGGGTGACTCCCATAGAAGAAATGGCGATGATCTTGGGATGGGGTGTTGGCAGAGTCTCGAGACAATTGAGAATCGCTTGGGTCACGAGATTGGGTGGGGAAAGCACGGCCCCTTTGGTGAGTTCAAAGCGGACTTTCCCACCTGGGATGCGACGTGAGGTAGATCAACGGAATGAGGTTGGGATGTACAGCATACCGACGGTGAAAACGAGAAAGTCAACGGGCTTGTTGTCCTCTCCTTGGGCGGCGGTCCAAGCACGCTTGACATCCTCCTTGACCATCGCATCGCCTTGAACCAGTCTTGCTTTCCCTGCACGGACATATTTCTGAATCGTTTCGTCGCTGTCAAACACACTGGGGTATCTCAGAAGGAAGGTAACAGTAGCCCCTAAGTCTGTTCGCCATCATTCAGTGCACTGAAAAACACATGGGTACCATCAGACATACCAAGAAGTCTTATCGAAGAGAAGTAGCCAATGTTTCGCGACCCCCCGATGGCCAACACATTGACGTTGTTCATGATACGGTTAAAGAGCAAGCTGAAATCAGTCTCTTGCGTGTCCTTTATGTACTATCTTACGCAGCGCTGCGGCATGCGATATATGGACGAGGCGCAGCGATGTCTCATTAGATACGACTAATCACCACATGCCACCGGAGCTGTGGTCGTGGCGTGGACAGGCACCAAGCGGGCCACGCCCACCATAAACGGGCATAAACCACCGCAACTGATACTCAATCTCAGCGGTCACCAAACAAGTTTTGGAATGTAATGTCATCAACTCGACTGGTTTCCAGAGATGGTGCCTGTGGCGGACTGCGGAATAATGTTGATCACACTGCCATCGTCACAGATAACCCTGAACCGCACTGCAAAACAACAAGTCTCGGAAATCATGTTCACCTTTCAAGGTAAACGCAACACGTACGTGGTGTGAACGCCTCTCCCTTGACTTTGCGAATGCTAGTAAAGTACACCGTTCCACCGCCTAGGATGACGTCAAAGTTCCGTTCTGAACAAAAGTCGTGTCTCGTTAACCTTTGTGGCCTTTTAGTCGAAAGCTGACATCGACGTTTCCCTGAGGCAGATTGATCTACGGGACGCATTACATCAAAATCTGCCAACCACATCGAAAAGAGGACAACACACAGAACCACCGATCCAGGGGTCTCCATTAAGGTACCACATCGGCTCGAACCGAATAGCATCGCCCAGAGCAGCCTGCAACGCCTCGTCGTCCCGCGCCGTTTTCAATATCTGACGGACGACGGAACTCGAAAGGCGTTCCTGGTTCATCGCGACGAGGAGGAACGCAGCCCATCCGGCCACGCCAACAGCGGCAAATGTGAGGATGAACGGCCAACGTTTCTTTACGAATGAGGATTAATATTCTATTTCCCAATAACCTATGGATGGATACCTGTATGTGGGGTAAATCATGGCGCGGAGAAGGACGAGCGTAATAGAGTTTGGGTTTTGATGGTGCTGAAAAGGTCTCTGTGGGAGGTTCTTCCGTAGGAGGTGGCGGTCGAGAAATCTGTGTGGTTGTCGCAAATGTACGTTGCTCAGAGTAAAAGATGCGACGTGGCGCAAGTAAACGAATTCCTCGACCAAACATGGAGAAGGTTCAAACGGTGAGTGTGGCTGTGTTCAATGGTGTCCCTTCCCGAGTGGCTGTGCAAGTCTGCGTTAGTCGGAAGAGTCGACCGAACCTGGATCTGTCCTACATGCAGTTTTGTACTCGTAGCTCAGAATGTGCCATGAAAAACGAGACAGGGAGGAGTTGGAGCCTAGACTCAGACTCAGTTCCGCATTTGTCTACATTTCATCATCATTTGCCATGGACAGCCCCTAAGTTATCTCTCGCTGTTCCTATCACGATGACTCTGAATGGAAGCTCTGGCATTGAGTCCCACCTCCACGACCACGTCCCCGACACCGCCTCGGAGCTCCTGGTCGCGGAGTTGGTACTCAATGACATAGCGGTCATCCAAGCCACCCAGAAAGGCAAGGCACGCGTGGGCACTCCACGTAGTGACAAAGAAATCGCGCTCAACCACCAGGAAGCTTACTTGAGGGGGTTTATCAACGCCGTGCGGGACCACCGGTTCGCTTTGAGCATCGATCGGGCCATCGAAAGCGATGCTCGTCCGCTCCAGCGACTTGCGCTTGTGGAACAGGCTGAACGGGACGACCACCGAGCTGCTGTTGCCCTTGGAGAGGGGCGTAGCCCGCCGCCGCAAACGCTGGCACAGCGAGGAATGGAACGGGCTTTGGCTCGTCCTCAGAGGTCATTCCAGGCTTGACAATGCATTACGAGCGCTGACCAGTCTCCAGAGAACCTCCCAGCGCACACCGTAGATACGCCAGGCACACTGCAGAGGCAGACACAGAAACCATCAGTGTAGACATGGAAAATGTTCACATCACCCCAGTTACTTCGAGAAGCGTCCACCGTCATTTCTCCAGGTGAGACCGATCTCCTAAGCTATGTTCATGACTTATACGCGGATCAGAGATCTCGAGGCAGCGCTCGAGTGTGTCATCTGCGGGGACAACGTCGTCGAAGCTCGCTCGTTCAAGGCGCCATGCACGCATCGCTATTGTCGAACCTGCGTTACAAACCTCGTCGAAACGTCGCTGCGTGACGAGAGTCTGCACCCGCTACGATGCTGTCATCAACCGCTTCCACTGGAATCCGTTTTCGGGTTCATCTCGATTTCGTTGCGACTTAAATTCCTTCTAAAGCATCAGGAATACTCGGTACCTGCCGCGTCACGGGTATATTGTTCCAACCCCAGGTGCTCCGAGTTCCTTGGAGAAGCAGGAAATATCAGGACAGGCTTCTACTGCGACAATTGCGACATCGTCACATGTTCTCAGTGCAAGAACAACGAGCATCCTGGAGGCTGCTCTGAATATCAGTCAACACTCGAATTGCGAGAAACAGCGGCTGCAAACAACTGGCAAACCTGTCCAGGGTGCCATGCGATCGTCGAACTCAGCCAAGGGTGTTATCACATGACATGTCGATGTTCGACGCAGTTTTGCTACTTGTGCGCTGCACGTTGGAAAACGTGCGATTGCCGCCAGTGGGATGACGACCGTTTGCTGGACGATGCCGAGAGAAGGGTGCGCAACGAGTTTGGCATTCGACCGGCCGTCCAACCAGCGGTGCACGCAGCGCGGGTTCATCGACAGGTGGAGGCTCTTCGCGAAAATCATGAATGTCAAGCCCACTACTGGAGATACAGAGATGGATGTGGGCGATGCGAAGAATGTGGTGATTTCTTGCGTGTTTACTTGATGGTGAGTTCGTCTGGATACACTTCATACTTGACGCACTGATTCGTTGGCTGCAGCGTTGCACTCATTGCCAGGCTCTAGTATGCAGACGGTGCTCTGTAAACCGCTTATAGAACGTTTGGTGTATGATTAAAGAACGAGAGGTGACGTATGAAAACTTGATTCTTCGATACTTGTCGTATTAAATACAATGCAATGAAACGATCCACTACGTTTTTTTCATGAGCTTCGCTAGAGCGATTGCGGATAAGTAAGAAATAGGGGATAATGCAAGTACTTACTACCTTCAAACACCATCGGAACTGACCACCTCGTCCTGATCTTCAGCGTCTATTGAGCTTACCCTACCCTTTGACTTGGAGGCAATCCTACTCGAGGCGCTTTTCTTTGCGCCTTTTCCCTTGTGGTCGCAATATTCTCGGATGACGCTCCGAATCTCACCTACCATGCCATTCAAAACACCTTCTCTTTCCGCGCGTCTTTTTTCTTCGTCTTCCCCATTGGCCCCTGAACCAGCTGCAATCCCCGACAAGGCGTTCAACACTTTGATTTCGCATTCCCACACCTCCACAGCGTCGAATGTCGGGGTCTCCAGAACGAGAGGCATATTTTGAACCCGAGGGTCTGACAGGATCGTCAGGAATGCTGAGAGCTTGAGTGTACCTCTGTTATTATTATAAAGCAGATGATCAGGTGAAACGAGTAAATGGGATCAGTTGAACGGGTGAAATACGTACAGCCCAATGTTCTCGTGCCTATCCTTTTTTGATCCAAGGGGTGTCTTGGAGTCATTCAAGTGCATCCCACGAAGGTATGGTAGCCCGACTTGTTCGTCGAACATTGCCACTTTGATCAGCAAGTGCATTAGCCTATGTTAAACACGATTGTTATTAACCCCGAACTCACTCGTTTCACTGTGAACGGTTCAGGAAGCACATAAGCAAGGGAGATCCCCTGACAAAGTAAGATGAAACGCACTCCCAACCCGCTTTCGTGGAGATGTCATAACCCTGGTAGTGATAAATCGGTATGTTTCAAGTGGGACTCGAGCTCACTTACGGCTGCGTACAGATGACCTACCCAAGCGTGGGTGAGGAACCATACGGGTCTGTCCCAAATCAGACACTTACATGTATCAAGACACACACCGACTCTGGACTTGTCCTCGACCTGTTCAATAATATCCCGCAGCTCTGTGAATTGGGAGCCTATAATGTTATTGGCACCGGACTAGTGAGAGTATATCAATTCTCTGGGTGATCAGGAGTACCCAGGCACAACGCTTACCATGTTCTCAATGACAGTTATCACGGATGGAGTCTCTTTATGCGCCCTATTCAAACACTGAGCTATGAGGGATATCGATTCCTCTTTGGTTGCATTCCCGACAGTGGAACCTGGACTCTCCGGATGTCGATATGCGACGCGTGGCAGAAAGAACGCGATGTAAAACTCACTGGAAGTTGTAAAACATCAACCCGAGTCGTTCGCATCGCTGAAGATCGTCCAAAAAGCATCCATATGATTTTTCGCGTTTCGCGCTGGGAACGTGCAGCAGAGCTCAAACCCATGGACCCTTGGAAGCGCACATATGCCGCTTACTCATCTGGATTCCCAAGATTGACGAGGTAGCTTCCGTGAGGTAGAATGTACTTTGGGTCGTATCCAAATTCGTGCATGCGAGCTTTGAACGACGCGACGGTTTCGTCTGATAGAGGGGGAGAAGTCCATTTGCGTTGTGATTTGACGAACAGGGCAAAGGCGTTGGCCCTGAGGGGTAGTACATCAAGCCAATATCACGGAGTAAGACACAAAGGACGCACCCTACACGCGCCGCGTTCACGACCGAATTCTCAAC
>JBBPMK010000323.1:0-25299 GCA_038090295.1 Boletus semigastroideus | reverse complement strand
AAGAGCGAGAAAGACACGAATACGCTATGGGGAAACTGGCTGTGTGCTGCGGCTGTGGGGATCAAACCAGTGCACGGAGGAAGGTTCTGAAGTGGCTATGAATCATAACAACCAAACCAGGTGACAATTTGAAGGCCGTTCCTTCGCAACAAGATGCTGGGAGGGCATTTTTCGATAGTTCGTGGGACGCGATGCGGTCAGGGACCCGATGAGTCGGAGTCTGAAAGCTGCTTCGTTGTCCAAAGGCGGCCGAAACTCTTGGCATGCAAGTGGGTACGGGTCTGATGTGCCTCTAAGATCCTGGCAGTAGTCTCCGCGAAGCTCCCTCTCGACCCTGCAGATCCCGCGCCTTCCAGTTGGGACTGGATTCATTGCCTCACACCGTTCGACGTCCTCAACGAGCTTAGCCTTACATATGGATTTGTCATGTATCGTTGAATACAACCTGAACACTACTCTGCGCTAAAGCGCAGAGTGTAGCATCTGTGCACGCGTTCTGATATGATTTTACATATCGTCAAACCTAGAGGTTCAACCATTCTCATTACAATCATATTGACCGCTGCCGAGGAACATACCTTGATATTAAGACAACCCTCAGCATCATCGATGACTTGATGATATACATCTTACTGTGAGGGAGTACGACATTCAGGGTAGGCTCTAAGCCTCTATATTCACCCCGTGCCTTGTTCGTACACCTTTTATCGCCAGTGGGTCATAAGATTCAAACATCAAGCTTCAAGTCTCAAGCCTTTTTTGGAGTCGGAATCACAGATAAATGGATGCTGAGAGAACTATTTTAGGTCGATCGTGCGAACAAGCCCGACTTCTCGAGCACATGAAGCACGTCCGACAAGTTGATTCCAATAAGTAAGCGGTGAATGGTATGAATCTACGATGTGGTGTAATCTAGGGTGCGCCATTTAGCTTCAAGGATTCAGTCTCGTTATGCTTTCCATTATAGCAACTCACACTTCACGTGTATTGACTATTTCAGCCAACTTGAAGCATGCGGCGGAGATCGATTATATCCGTTCTATCTACTTAGTGAGTTGAATACTTGCCGGCTCACAGTGAGAACGACAGAGAATTGTATTTGTTTGCATCACGTCTCAACGAGTGATGCAATTCAGACTCGGAGTGGTCACATGTCCAGTCTTCCTCAAGGCACCAGGGAAAATCGTGAATATCCGGACGGCGTCTAGTGCCAACTATTCATTGTAGCCAACTCCAAAGCTCTCACATCGTACAGGAATCAAACACGCTCGACTCAACGATCTGGAATCTGGATAGTAGCCTAGTAAGAGTGCTCTTCTCGCCATCTACTTGGAGCACTTGCACTCTCCGGTTTTGCAGCTGCCGCTTTTGCACTCGCACCTACGGGAACAGGACGTCATTTAGGGCTTCTAGGAGGTCCAAACACTGCGTACGATGTCTGAGAGCATGCGCAGCTACCACTCCCGCAGACGTAGCTCACAGGGATAGAGGAGATCTGTGAGCTCAGTCAATCAAGCATGTCAAATGTCGATCGGGATAAGGTATGCACGGTGTTCATGATGCAGTTCTTGATGATGGGCTGATGGGTGATTTGGCGGATAGCCTTACTGTCAGTCTCTCCTTTATCTATTATGTTGGCGTTGTTTGGGGTTGTTTCTTTATTTGATATCTGATAACCACGTCAAATAAATACCTGACCCTCTTCGGTAGGTCCGATCCAGCTGTGTGGGATAAGTAGGTTGCGCCATGCGCATGCACCCACATGTTGCTGCCCACGGAGATGTAATTTTATGTGCCGTCTAGTCGCGTCCCAGATACGGACTTTAAACGTCTGATTAAACTCCGAGTCATCGACGCAAAACGCCTCTTCGAACATATCTATTTATCTGTCCAGAGATCGAATGGAACGAGACTAGCTGCTTCGTTAGGCCTTCAGAATCCGCTTCCTCATTTCCGTACCTTCAAATGGCCGACGGTCTTCCCATCCGCCGAGATGCTCTGCTTCCTCCCTTTAGAGCTAACATCCTTCTGATCGGACTGATCGATCGAGAGTGAGTTCAACTGAGACGCGAGGCGGTGTTTGATGCACAATGGTGAGTACTGGCATACCAAGGGTAACAACTTCCCACCTGACTAAGTGCCTGCGTGGTTGGCCCGCGGATCATGCGACACACTCGCGTATACTTGCTGTGCTTGGGATACATGCACACGGATATCGACAGGTCTTTCCGGATCCTCACAGCTCACGAACTTGCGCGATTGTCAGGACTGGCCCGACTGGGATGCTGACAATACGACAGGAAGGGTTACTGACGATGTTTTTTTTTCGAACAATGACCATGTCAGAATTGTGAGATTCCCTCTGGTCCATCCACAAACCTACCGATTTATACCACCGGTTTCCACGAGCATACTCGAAATAAAAGGGTGGGTGCGATCACGGACGAAGCCGAGCGGAGTCTAGGCTCTAAGATGAGAAGACATGGCTGTGCCAGGAATTCGGACCTTCTTCAAGCCACCCCCAATCCGCATACATTTTTCCTTACAATGACGGATTTTTCACACAATTAAGCACCAGAGCTCTCTTTCGGCTGATAGCTTTGCCATACTTAGGTCACCCCTCTCTGTCTGGAGGTTCCATTGGATCTGTAACTGGATTAGCGACGAGTTTCGGACATTCAAGACGCCGTGGACTAGACGGGATGCGTTTGTAAGCCAACCATTGAGAGAATGGCCGGCTGATTGACGGGCTATCAATTATGATACATAAGGCGCTAGTACTCGTACAAAAAGAAAGAGCTTTGAGGGGCACGTCCAAGCGATCACAGGCAGTGTTTAGTAGCTCTGACGTTGGTGCGCAATTACGGAGTCGACGGATTGCAATTCCACTCAGCGGGATATTTGAGATTCGTTGCATTCTGTGCATGACATCAAATTATCCTTCATCGTATTCTTCTTTCAGACTCGAGTCCTCGGGACACGCTGGCGCCCGCAAGGGCCACAATTACCATCACCACCGCCCACATCCATCCTACCTCATAACGTCTTACCCACTCCAGCCCGTTGATTCCCGTAAAGACGGTGCTCACTGCAACTGGCCCAATTGTACGCCCGACGCACATGGCAAATTGAACGAGCCCATTACTTCGACCAAGAGAGGAGGGTGAGGGTGCGTGTTGTTTGATGAGCACCATGCTCAGGCTGTGGGGAACAGTCCCGATTTTGGAGAGTGCAAGGAGCGTAAGGAGCCCAGTCCAGATAACCACGGACGATGCTGACACCGAGACAGAGTTGGAGGTGGACGGTGGGTGAGCGCGGGCGAGGATGTTAAGGAGAGGTAGGAACCCAAACGCGGTGGGCCAGACATACATGCATGCGTTGTACATCTTGGCGTAGTCGAATCTTCGCAAGATGTACGGCATAGCAAAGAGTTGCAGGAAGATGGCGGCTGTTCCTGCAAAAGCGAGCACATTCCCGATCGTCGAGGGCTGTTGGAAGATTCTGTACGAACTCCATTGACCGAGACTCGACAACTCACCTCGAGTCCTAATCCACCCGCGTCGATGGGTGTATAACAAAAGAGGGTAAACACGACATCGAACGCGAGACTGAGAAACGTCAATGCAAACCCAGAGATTGTTAATATTCGTATAGCAGGTATGGAGAGGAGCTCCATCACACTGGCAGGTTCCGCATCCTCGTACTGTTGCGCCGAGGTGGGTGCTCTGGTATTATTCTTCCGTTTACTCGGAAGTGTCTATGTGTACCAAAGATGGTAAGTTGGTCGATCTTGTTTGTTGAATCATTACCTCTTCAATGAGTGAATACCCCAAACCTGCTCCGATGAGGGCACATGTGGCGCTTACGAGACAAGGGGGAAGGTACGGATGTTCCACAAAGACGCTCCAAGAGAAATATTGCGGGTACCGCATTGCAGCGTTTTCCATCGTCCCACCAATGAGCGGTCTATGTCGTATCCTACCATCTAGCCTGATCGGGTTCAAAATGGAAAAAAAAGGGACGTACCCGAGGACGGCGCCTATCGCCCATGCAAGGCTGTATATCGGCAGTGCAAGGTGTTGATTGGTGTCATCTGTTATCTCGGCCAGAATCGAATGCAGCACGGCCACGTTTCCTGCGACCAATCCGCCTACAGAGCGTAACCGTAACCCTGGCTGTGTAACGAAAGATATGGAAAACCAACCGAAAAATCTAGACAGGACAATACCAGTAAATGACGTGGAAAATCCGAACGCAGTAGTGGTGATAGCGATGCCAACGAGACCAACGAAAACAACCGGACGTCGACCAACGACATCTTTCGTCAATATATTGTTAGTGTTTCTGACGAAGATGGATGTGAGTGCCTTTGCTGACCAGATAACCTTCCCCACTGATACACGGAAAATACTTGGGCGAGCGAATAGACGCTCTCCTACCGTTGTCGACGCATCGTGGCCCACAAGTCAGGAAAAGCAGCCCATACAGGCAAACATTGTGTACGTACGACCAATCCACTATAAAACCCCACCCTTTCCGGTTCGGCGATGCGCAAATCCGCCAGGAGTTGGTTGATGTATGGAAATATTTGCTGATAGGCGATGGGGTCGACGATCCGTACTGCGATAAGAGCACCAAGTTGGACTTTTGGAAGGGGCGTCAGTCGTTGAGTGCTCCGCGCTGCTTCCTCGTCGTTGGCAGAGGGTAAGAGACGCGTCGACTCGTTTGGTGCGTCGAGGCCATCGTCGTCGATGTAGTTGGCAGTGGGAGCTCCTTCGGGGATGGAGACGGATGTAGAATGCATCGTACTGAACCTGGGTATAGGGTGGCCTGGAAGACAAATTACGACCATCCCCGTTTTTGAATAATAATCACGTCAGAATTATCAGGTTCCCTCTGGTCACCATCGATAAACCTACCGATTTATATCAATGGTTTCCACGAGCATCCTCGTAATATCACAAGGGTCGGCAAGAGCACGGACGAAGATGAGCGGAGTTCCAAGTTCTATGGTGGTCGGCATATTTTGTGCCGTATAAGAACTACAGATTGTTCACACCGGTTCAGCACTTATAACTGGATTAGCGACGAACTTCAGACACTCAAGATGTCCTGGACTGGACAGGAGGCTTTTGTGAACCAACTATTGGGAGATTGGCCAGCGTATCGACGGGCAGGTCGTCGGTAAGACGAGGAAAGCGAAGGTTAGACGTTTGTTACCATCAACGGGGCTTGAGACATGGTGAGTCTAGAGTTTTCTTGCAGAAACTGACGAGAGATTTGGTTCCGTATGATAAGTCCAAGGAGGCGATGGTGGTCGTACAAGAAGGAGGGGTATGTCCTAACGATCACATAGTGTTTATAGAACCCTCCACAATGTTTCCATGTTTCGCGCTGCTCTCACGTAAGTTGGTGCGCAATTACAGAATCGACCGGTTGGTTCGTTTCACTCAGCGGGATATAGGTTCGTTGCATTCTACGCATGACACCAAATCAAATTCCTCTTTCAGACCCAAGTCCTCGGGTCACGCTCGCGCCTGCAAGGGCCCCAATTACCATCACCACCGTCCACACCCATCCAATCTCATAACGCCTCACCCACTCCAGCCCGTTAACTCCCGTAAACAAGGTGCTCACTGCAACCGGCCCAATGGTACGCCCGACACACATGGCAAACTGAACGAGCCCGTTGCTTCGACCAAGAGAGGAGGGTGAGGGAGCATATCGTTTGATGAGCAACATGCTCAGGCTGTGGGGAATAGCCCCAACTTTGGAGAGCGCTAGGAGCGTGAGAAGCCCAGTCCAGATAACCACGGACGATGCTGATACCGGGACGGAGTTAGAGATGGACGGTGGATGAGCACGGGCGAGGATGTTGAGGAGAGGTAGGAACCCAAACGCGGCGGGCCAGACGTACATGCATGCGTTGTACGTCTTGGCGTAGTCGAATCTTCGCAAGATATATGGCATGGCAAAGAGTCGGAGGCAGACGGCGAGTGTTCCTGCAAAAGCGAGCACATTCCCGATTGTCGAAGGCTATTGGAAGGTTCTGCGCGTACTCCATTGACCGGGGCTCGACAACTTACCTCGAGTCCCAATCCACCTGCATCGATGGGTGTATAACAAAAGAGGGTAAACACGACATCGAATGCGAGACTGAGAAACGTCAGTGCAAACCCAGAGATTGTCAGGGCTCGTATAGCAGGTATGGAGAGGAGCTCCGTCGCACTGGCAGGCTGCGCCTCCTCGTACTGTTGCGCCGAGGTGGGTACTCTGGTATTATTCTTCCGTTTACTCGGAAGTGTCTATGTGTACCAAAGATGGTAAGTTGGTCGATCTTGTTTGTTGAATCATTACCTCTTCAATGACTGAATACCCCAAACCCGCTCCGACGAGGGCACATGTGGCGCTTACGAGACAAGGGGGAAGGTACGGATGTTCCACAAAGACGCCCCAAGAGAAATATCGCGGGTACCGCATTGCAGCGTTCGCCATCGTCCCGCCAATGAGCGGTCTACATCATATCCTACCGTCTAGCCTGACCGGATTCAAGAGAAAAAGAAAAATGGACGTACCCAAGGACGGTGCCTACTGGCCATGCAAGACTGTATATCGGCACCGCAAGATCTTGATTGGTGTCGTCTGTTATCTCGGCCAGGATCGAATGGATTACGGCTATGTTTCCCGCTACTAATCCACCTACAGAACGTAACTGTCACCCAGGGTGATGCTATACCAGAAGTCATGGAAAACCAACCGAAAAATCTGGACAATACGATACCAGTAAACGATGTAGACAACCCGAACGCGACAGTCGTGACTGCGATACCGACAAGACCAACGAAAACGACTGGACGTCGACCAACGACATCTTTCGTCAATAGATCGTTAGCATCTCTGAAGCAGGTGGATGTGAGTGCGTTTGCTGACCCGATACCCTTCCCCACTGATACACGGAAAATACTTGAGCGAGCGAGTAGGCGCTCTCCTACCGTCGTCAGCCCGTCGAGGCTCATAATTAGCAGTCGACCGCGTAGACAGACCACATGTACGTACGACCAATCCGCTATAAAACCCAACCCGTTCCGGTTTGGCGATGCGCAAATCAGCAAGGAGCTGGTTGATGTAAGGAAATATTTGCTGGTAGGCGATCGGGTCCACGACCCGTACTGCGATGAGAGCACCAAGCTGGGCTTTTGGAAGGGGCGTTGGTCGTTGGGTGCTCCGCGCGGCTTCCTCGTCGTTGGCAGAGGGTAACAGACGCGTCGACTCGTTTGGTGCGTCGGGGTCATCGCCGTTGATGTGGTTGGCAGTGGGAGCTGCCTGGGGGACGGAGAGAGATGCAGAATGGATCATTAAAAACTGGGTAAAGGGTGGCCTGTGAAACAAATTGGAACTATCCCCGACACGTTGTCGCATCGTGCCCCTCGCTTCGCAAGGCCACATGGGACGCCTGACGGCGATTTGTTCATGTAGTTGTTCACTGGCTGAACCTGGAACGACGATAAACCAGCCATGTACTTACGTTGGAACAGAACTTGCCACGTTCACAACCAAGCCGTCAAGTCAGCAAACTACGCGTGCAAGCCAACTGAGCCGTCCATTCGTATTCACCACAAGATTCCCACTCTGGTACAAATGTCGATCCCCCTCAAGTCCAGCGGGCACCACACCCCAACGTGTCTCCGAGTCTGCACTCATTCGAGCCGCTTGCTCACCCTCGTCCCTACCACACCAAAACACACCATGATGAAGGACCACGTCCACCCAACGCCCCATCGCCTCGCCCACGGGGATCCATTCAGCGCGGTAAAGAGCGTGCTGACGACGATGGGACCGACTGAGCGTCCGAGGCACATGGCTAACTGAACAAGGCCGTTGCTCCGCCCGAGAGGCGATGCCGAGTTTCGCTTTCTCGCGGTCGCGGACACGGTTCCATTGCTTCCAGCTGTCGGGGTGCCGAGTGCAGAGGTGGAATGGTGATCGGAGCGTGAACCGTTGAACTCAACAGGCTCGAAGGTGGATTGGGCGAGAACGTATCGTTTGATAAGGAGCATCGTGACGCTGTATGGGAGGGCTGCCACTCTGGCGAGAGCGAGCACGAACGCGAGACCGATCCAGATGATCATTTCGATGCAACTCACGCGGGACAGTTCAGAACGCGGAGGGGGACGCGCGAGCGCGAGCATGTTGAACAGTGGGAGGAGTGCAAAGACGACAGGCCAGATACACATGCACGTCTTGTACGTGGCAGCGTAGTCGAATCGATGGAGGATGTAGGGCATCGCAGCGAGTCTGAGGAGTACTGCGAAGATACCAGCCAAGGAAAGGAAATTTCCGATGGTCGAGGGCTGTCAGGAGAGTTAGGGCAACAAAGTAACAACCATTTTCACGGAAATTGAAATCACGCAGGCCACGAACGGGCATCTAGGCATGCGCAATATGTGCGGAGATACTCACCTCGAGTCCCAAACCACCCCCGTCGACAGGCGTGTAGCAAAAGAGGGCAAATACGACGTCGAACGAGGAGCTCAGGAAGCTCAATGCAAGGCCGGAGTGCGTCAGTCCCCATATCCCAGGTATCGCGAGGATTGCTTTCGCACTAACAGATTTTGAACTGGCATCTGCGTCCAAAATGGAATGAGGTATGCGACCAGTATGGCTGTCTGCCAAGCCCTTTCGTTTACTTGGAAGTGTCTGTTGAAGCCGGAGGAAAACAAGTCAGTTTTTTTTTACATATCTGCGTGATTATGACAAACCTCCTCTATCAGAAAATACCCCAGAAATAATCCCAAGAGCGTGCATAAAGCACTGATGAGACAAGGTGGAAGATAGGGATGGTCAATAAAAACAGGCCATGAAAAATATCTTGGGTAACGCGTTGCCGCATTTGCAAAGGTCCCACCAATGAGTGGTCTATGCATGATGAGTATTGGTCTCAATAGGCAACTTTCTGTCAGACGAGACAAGGCGTGGGGGACGCACCCAATGATATTACCTGTCGACCACGCGAGACTATATATTGGAACAGCGATATTTTGGTTGCTGTCATCTGTAATTTCAATCAATATCGAGTGGTGAACCGCGATGTTTCCGGCCACCAATCCACCTGGAAGAGTTCATGAACACCACTTTGACTAGACGAACCAGAGAGAAAGATAACTGACAGACGAGTCGTGATGCAACGATAGCGGTCAGTGATGTAGACAGACCAAATGAGATCGTTGCAACTGCGATGCCAAAGAGACAGAACAAGGCGACGGGACGTCGACCGATAACGTCTTTTCCAAAGACGAATCTATGACATATTCCAGGAAAAAATCGATTACGTACCCGATAATCTACCCCACTGATACACCGAAATCACTTGCGGGAGGGAATATGCGCTCTCCTAAGTGCTCGGATAACAAACTATGTTTTCATCAAACACCTCCGAAATCAAAACCGTACTCACGATAAATCCGCTATAAAACCCTACTTGCTCTGGTGCGGCGATGCGCAGATCAGCCAATAGTTGGTTGACGTATGGAAAGATTTGGGTATAGGCAATGGGGTCGGTGATGCGTACTGCGACGAGGGCGCCAAGTTGGGCTTTTGGGAGTGGCGTCGGGCCCGTGGCTTGAGATGGCGGTGTAGTGCCTCCGTGCTCCGCGTCCGGTAAGAGTCGCGTTGACTCGTGCGGTTCGTCGAGAACATTTCCGTTGGCGCTCGCCTTCAGGGACATGGTCACCGTATGGATCGTGAGAGCGGGTACAGGTACTTCGCGTGGGGACAACGTTGCTCCACAGATATGACCGTCTAAAAGACGCTATGCTCCCAAATGCGAGGGAAGATGCCGAGTATCCCACCTAATCCCCACCCAATATATGTGGTCTAGTAACCAGAACATCTAACGCTGTCTAAACGGCCGTTTGCGTAATCGGATGCTCGTCATTGGAAACTTGCTCCAAGGACGCTCCAGATTTCGATCAGTATATTATCACCACTGTCCACACTTACATGGAATTATAGTTTGAACCAGTGCACCCAATATGACGGGTGCGATTACAAGCGAGACGCATTTATAGCATACCGCACGGGACCATCGCTACCAACGACCGATACTCGGAGTTTTTTTTTTTTGGACAAGCGATTTTATTATGTAGGGACCGACTAGTCCAGTCCTACATAATACGCTAAGGCAGTCATCGAAGATGGCTGGTCCGAGGGAAAATGCACTTATGCACGCCCTGGTTTCCCAGGGGTGTAGGACTCCGTACGCTATTCGGTAGCCCCGGTGAGTTCAGGGGGCCGAGATAGATTGATACCCACTAAAGCCTCCATGTTCGTGACCCATTCTGGGTCTGATTCGTGGGTGATTATCTTATTTCATGTGTGTTTGACTTTGTTGGTTAGGTTTTGGTCGCGTTTGGATTTCGTCGTCTGGCAATCGATCGCGAGGCGTGTGCGGATTTTATGCAGCCATCGTAGTTCTATTGTTAGGGGGGTGTTGCTTATTTCCCATTACTCGTTCACATCGGAGGGTCCAGATGAGGTGTGCC
Source organism: Boletus semigastroideus (assembly GCA_038090295.1). Classification (NCBI taxonomy): domain Eukaryota; kingdom Fungi; phylum Basidiomycota; class Agaricomycetes; order Boletales; family Boletaceae; genus Boletus; species Boletus semigastroideus. The sequence continues at coordinate 14,758 of JBBPMK010000323.1, read as the reverse complement.
GTTTCTGAGGTGAGGATTCGTTTTAGTCTGCTTTTACCTTGCTGAGTGGCAGTTGGGGGGTTAGGTCCGTCAGGGCTGGCTGTTATGTTTCCACAGCCTAGAATGTGTCCAATGGAGTTTGGGAATTGTGCCAGGTTGTCATCTGGCCATGCTTTTTGCATGAGGAGCCAAGTATGCTGGTGTTCAGGTGTGTTAGTAAGTGTGCCTGTTGCTCATGTTGCTGTTGGCGGTGGGGAGTTGGTATGCTCTGGGCCGTTGTTTCGGCTCCACCTAGATACTCGGAGTTTGATGATGAGAAACTTAGTCCAAACAAGTGCAAAGAGACACCCGCCCATTCGACTCGTACCTTCAAAACCATCAGCGTTGATACGGTATGAAGCTTGAAGTTTCACTTTCATGTCACTGGCTTCTAGCAGCTTCCCCCGAACCTTGTCTACGGCTATAATCATACATTCCAGTTTGAAGCAAGCAGTCAAACTATCGCAAACGAGTACAATGTGACAAATGTCCATGGACTCGGCGTGTTTGCACGCGTGTCAATCAGCAGTCTAAGACATCCCGATCACACCTACGTTGAACCACGCTTGCAGCTACATACTTGATATCAGGAATATCTGAGCACATCGAGCAAGTTCTGCGTAGCCGCGGGATACCTTATGGTACTTCGTTTGCTGTTTTATGTACTTAGTGCAGACTCTCGAAGTCGTGCTTCCGACTCGTTCATAGTGATTTTCTCTTTGTGTCCCTGTCCGTTTTTACGTAAAGCATCATCAACCTGTGACACGGCAGTACTACTGGGACCGGTGGCAGGCTTTACTAGTTTCGGCGGCTTCCTTCGAATTGGTCCATTGTGCACATAGTCCTCACGTCGCTCTGCAGCAAACTCCATGAGTAGCGGTCTTGGTGCGTTCACCAGCTTCACTGGCACGTCTACCTGTTTGTTAATCCACCAATCTCGTTTAATTTCGGTTTTCATGTGTTGTGTTACCCAACCGTTGGGCTTGGTTTTGCCATGCCCGCAGCAAGTACGTCGATCGTACCCATTTGCAATTCTGTCGCTCTTCATGTCTGTTTGCGTCGATACCAGATACCATTGGCGGTCCGCCACCAGTGACGACTGGCACGTCTACGCCACCTTTTCATGTCTTTATCGAAATGAATCCTTACCGAGTCGGATACCAAACCATATCAGCGATGTTGGCCTATAGGGGAACATCCTTGGAGGTAAATCAACGCACCTAGTTTCTTCTGCATTCAGTTGTTGAGCATCGCAAATCAGGAGTTGCGCTTGCAAGATTATCAGCAAAATTTCAAGACAGCCTCTCTGTCCGACCAAACATCCAGAACGTTTACTTCGCAAACTACGAGTTTTGCTGGGTCAGCAACTGGAACACAATGGCCTGCGAGTGGTTTGATATTTGGAGCAACCTCAGGTGCGCTCGGGGAACCTCCACCCCCACAACCATATGAATGTGCATTTGGGGGACGAAAACCTGTATCGGGATTTGGGAGTCTTTTTGGTCAACCAAGTAGGCGCCCAACCAAGAGTTGTCTTTCTATATGATTTATTCTACAATAGGTAAGTTAGATCCCAGCAAACTGGAATATATCGAGGAACTGCTGAGGACATTCATGCTCGGAGAGGAGCTCGTCAACATTCAGTTCCACCTCTTTTCCGCAAAATCATCGACGTCTGGTCGAGTCTTGAAACCTCGTGTTCTTTGTGCAAACAAAGCTTTCCTAGCTCAGAGCTCAAAATACCTTTTGGACCGTAAGTAGTTCTTGGCAATCAAGTAATTTATTCACCAGTGGCGTCCAGTTACGAGCGCAGATGTCAGCCCTTTTGACGCTTCACTGGTCGATCTCATAGGAGATAGCGATGTTCCAAGCTGTGCTCCGATTGACGATTATGGATATGGGAGCGATAGCGATCTAGAAGATTGTGACGACTCTATCCGTGTCGCAAATCCTGGCGTGTTGAGGGACAGGTCCGCATCAAAGGGTGATGACAAGTAACGTTCATCCTCCTTTTTTTTTTAGCACCAACTTAACTATTTGCATAGTGCGTCTGATTCGGCTGCTTCGAACACGTTCCTCACGAGTTCAGAGCATCCAAGAGAGGATGAATTGTTTATCGTGAACAAGGATGCCACTATATCAACACCGAGCAGTGAGACTGCAGTTCGAGAACCCGGGGATAATGATGGTCTTGGAACACAGACTGAAAAGCGTTTCTTGTCTTCGAGGAGTCGCCATATCCTTGTAAAAGACTCAGCATTTCAAACGTGAGTTCGCCTTGAGCACCTGCCCTCCGGTCTGGATTGAAGTGTGACTTAGATGGTACACGCTTATGAACTATGTCCACACTGACAAGTTCGGCTTCCTACCTCTTAGCTCAACGATGGTCAGCAAGAAATACATACCTTTGGTGAGCCCCCTGGAAATGCCAAAGTGTTCAGCAAAGTCCATGTACCGTCTCGCCTCCAAGGTATAAATTGTTATCATGGGCATGGAGCTACGACTAAGCACGCATTTCAGGTTGGGTTAGACCACCTTCGCGACGAAGCATATTCCTTCATTCAGCGGAATCTGGACGAACACAACATTCTGCGAGAGCTTTCGTGCAGCCTCGTCTCCAAGTGTGTCCTCTCGAATCCTCCATTCATCGGGTGCTCACCAGAATGCAGGTATCCACAGCTACGAGAGATGGAGCTCGACGTGTTATATTCCCACATCGCATCGCCTTCCGTCGTCGCTAGCTTTTCTGCGTTTGCACAACGCATCGCACATTGGGAGCTTGCGCACGGAGCAGATATTATTGTTGGGATCCATAAGAGGCTCCTGATGGCACATCATCCCTTTGCGTTGCGGCCAACGGCGTCCACGTTCCCGTTTACTACCTCTTCGGCTCTGCCAGAACGAGCTAGGGATAGTATCACGGCGAGCGACGCGCCTGAACGTGAGGGTAAACTCGAAGATCGACCTGGGCGGTCTTGCCTGGACTCGCAAAGTACTCAGCAGGAGTCTGGTGCGGGCGCGAGTAGGTCTACTAGGCTACGGGAGTGACTGAGCGAGGATGACGATGCCCTGTCTGACGCGAGGATGGCACGGCGTTCTTTTGTAGAATCCGAGAACCAACGTTTCTGTCGCCATATGTACGTATCGCTGTACCACTCCATATTCGTCAACCATGAGTTTCGCTCCAGAGATGCTGTGTGTACATAAATGTAAGCTGACTGATGAACTATAGTGATTTTGGCACTTCTATGCTCGAAGAGCTGCCTTCAACCAGATGATGAATAGGAGCACAACGTCAGGCCAAGATGCCAGTGGCATTCGGCCGTTTTATCGTTGTCAGTACCGGCGCACGAACGATTCCGATATGAAGGCCAAAACATCTTCAAAGTTTCAAACAGTCATTTCCATCCAACATGCACACAAGTCAATAACAAGAACAGAAGTACGCTTCGATTTGATTGTACAGCGCATGTTGCTGCGCAACCGCACGTGTTCATACGCTGGCTCAGAGCGCTGCAACGTAGCCACACCACACTCATTCACTGACACAGCCTCCGCAATGGCACCTACAAAAAGAACGAGTGAATCAACAGACAACAGAGCATCGGCTAGGACACATACGGGCCACCGTTCTGGAAACCACAACCACAACCTTGGGCACACTGACCACAGTTCTGGTTCACAGGGATAGACATAATCTGCCCACCCGATCAGCCCCGCGAGAACATCATCATTAAGAGGAAGACGCACGGTAATGTTGATGGGGATGATATCTTGCAAGTGGGTAATTTAAACGGCATTCTTTGGTTCAACATCTCTTCATTGCGTTGTTTGTCGCTCTGTTTACACCTCACCTCGTGTCACGATCTGACCCTGGTGTAGGTTTCGTAGCACAGATGGGGATAGATGGCACAATAGTAAGTTTGATCCTGCAGGATATGACCGTTTTCGTGATGCGGCATTCCCTCCAAAACCTGTTCGTGTCCCTGGCACAACTCGCTATAAACGATCAAGGGGGTAAAGAAATTATGTACAGTGCTTCTCTTTGTCATGCTACGCACCGTTGGACGTTGATGCTTGCCGGATCAAACCCCCATCAAAAGGTTCCTGCACGAAGACGTGATGCTGTGCCAGTTTGGATCCTGCTGATGCGGCACATACTCTGAATGGAGTTAGCGGTTCAACTACCTGCGAGGATGCAGGTGAGAGTAATCCCGAGGACTCGGACCTGCGTAAGTCATGCCATTCAGCTGTTTGCTAATGCGCGAACGACTCTGACATGAAGAGACAGCAAGAACATCGAAGCTTCAATTAGTCATTCCATTCAGTGTTCGCACACAAGCCATGTTACAACAAGAACAAAAGTACACTTAGATTCACCTGTGCAGTACAACTGTACATGTTCGTACGCTGGCTCCGAGCACCGTAACGTAGCCACACTCAGCTACAGCCTCCTCCACATTGGCACCTACAAAGAACGAGTCAATCCATAGGTGACAGGACATCGATTAGGACACATACGGGCCACCGCTCTGACAACCACAAGAACAACCAGGGCCACATTGACAGTTGCTCTGGTTCACAGAGATAGATGTGATCTGCCCCACGCGGTCAGCCCAACGAGTAGACGGTTAGGGAGAAGACGCACGGTAATCATGATGAGGATGATATCTCGCAAGTAGTGGCTGATTTGAATGGCATTCTTCGATTCGATATCACCCTTTTATCTCTTCGTTGCGTTGTTTGTCGCTCTGTTTACGCCTCACCGTATCCTGGCGTGGACTAGTAAGGATGGGGATAGATAGTCCAACGCTGCGGCAAGTTCGCACCCAGCCATCGCCTGCAGAGATATGGCTTTTGTAATACGGCATGCCCCAAAGAATCTACGACCGCATCTGTTAGCGAAAAGTCAGCCGAACAGCGACCTGGACACCCATCCATCCCAGCGGGCGAACTATTCAAAAACAAACCCACCAAAAAGTTACGTTGCCAAGCAGCTCGACAGATCCGCCGGGGCGGTTCGTCCTCCCCACAACTCGATATATGATCAGGCCTGAGGGGGTAAAGTTATTATACACAGTTAATTCACCTTGTCATGACACTCACCAATCGGTTGAACATTTAAAAAAATTTTAGTGGGTCTCAAAATTGTCGGGAAAACTAACCGACAACTTGAGCGAGTTAGCCGAGGCCCAACCGAGCTGGCTGAAGTTCGAATTAAAGTGCCATGCCACGGTCACCAGCATGCTCCGACTGAACTTCATCAAGAGCGTGCATCGTGCAAGTAACCCAAATGCCAATGATCACTTGCGCAAGGTGTCGGAGATTTGGGTTTGGATTTTGGTGAAACATTTTAGTATTTTTAATCGAGAATATTCACACGCGGCGCATCAGGCTGGTTTCTAGTACTTAGACCTGGGTGCTATTTTGAGGCCCATGATTGATGCCCTATCGGATCAACGTCAAAAGAATCCTATACATACGAAGACGTAATGGCCTATGAACCTGGAGGCAGTTTCGCGCCATTGATTCATGAAGTGGCGCATTGGCGTTCGCTTCGTTGTTTGTTGGGGTGATTGTACGAAATTCATAATCTCCATACCACTGCGTACATAACCACGGAAGTTAGATCACGAATGGAATCTCTCCCGCTGCATTCTGGGGTGGGCATGTGCAGACGGACCGGCCCTATCAAGGGTGTAAGATTTTTAGAGTCAGCGATATAATAGATATCAGAAATAGTCGTCCCGAACGGGCTGCGTTTCCAAACTGACACATTCGAAAGCGCAGCCATGCAGCTTATCTCTGCTAGGCTAGTACCTGAGTGAGTACAGAACCCAGGTTCCTTGAAGCCGAACGTCCCGTGCATACAATCTTGTGGGATCCATGTAGACACGATTTCGTGGTATCCGACTGAAAATGGGGTGAGGTGTTAGGAGAGGTGAAGTTGAAACGCGTCATTACATGCGGATGTGAGGGATGGGAGCCAAATAAAGTCTTGCCAGTAAGTGAAATTTCCCACGGACGATGTATATGCGACAATGCCAGTTGAAGGGATTCGTCAGTTTATCTGACCAAGGCGGTGCGTCCGTAACCGCAACTTACTGCGTGTTGCACAGAATATGTAGTCGTACGCTCCGTCGTCCTAGGCTCAATTCCTGTGTCCACCTCTTCGCAATGATCCTGGCCAGTTGGAACTTGGCCATGGCAAGCTTCCAGCGACGCTGTGTTAGTCGAGAGTAGAGGAGATTAGAGAGGTTTGAGGAGGGGTGGTGGGTTGTGCACTGGTGAAGTAAAATCAGGTTTGGGCCGGAAGGTTTGGCTTCACAAACAACGTCTGCTCTCTCAGCCTCTCTGGCATACACCAAGAGGTTTTGACGCCTTGACTGGTGCTTGGAGTTGCGCTCGTTGTGAGCAAATCGCCATAACGCTCTGCTTCTCACTACAAGTTTCAACAGCACCAACAGTACCATCGTCTGTGTCAATTCCTGGTATGGCAACCACGGCCCAATCCTATAGCGACAACAACGATTTTACCAAACAGACACACTCGTTGTCTGATCTGCATATTCCCTCACCCCTCATTTCTTGCCTTCTTCCAGAGATTCTGCAAACCATATCCATCTATTATGCTCGCGATTATTATTCCAGCGACTATGGAGGGGTCGTCCGGACTTGGGCTGCACCTAGTTGGGTCAACATCTCCTGCGTCTGCCGTTACTGGCGCGACGTGGCTCTCGCGTGTCCGGCTCTTTGGTCCTACCTTTTTATCAAATCCTCGCGCTCGACAGCCATGTTATTGGTCAGATCGAACCAGACACCATTAAGGGTACAGGTGAAATCACACTGTACAGCAGACGAACCTCAAGCAATGCGCTTCGTGACTCAAGTAGTGAACCATCTAGAGCGGATTGAGGAGTTTTGCCTTGAGCTTGGAGGCGGGAATAGGGAAAATAAATTTTATCCCAGCCTCTGCTTACTCGCGCCTCGCTTGCGACGCTTGAAAATCGTGCTTCTCTGGGGTCCATACACCGAGCAGTTCCTTGTACTCTTTGAAGGAAACATACCTGTCCTTTGTACGCTCGAGCTTTCAAGATGCTCCGTGCCGTGGTATTCGTTCAGGCTGAGCGGTTTGACAACTCTTGCTTTGTACTACGTTCCTGTTCCGCACAAGAAAGGTGTGGTGGAGTTCCTGGCTGCATTACGCTCTGTGCAAAAATTGGAAAATCTCTATCTCGTTAATGCCATCCTTAGCAATGCTGGTCACCGCTCTGGAACGTCATCCCGTGCTTTCCAGAAAGTTGATCTTCCCCAACTTTCGCGCCTCTTCATTGTTGCACCGCTTTCAGCAGTCAACATCCCATCGAAGGCCGAACTCAGGCTGGACTGCCGTTATGAAGATGATTTCGCCGTTCACGACCGCGCCTCGCTCTTTTCTGTTCTTGGGAAACATCGGGCGCTGTCTATGTGTCGTTCATTAGTTATCAGCTTTGCGGGCAGCACAGAGCTTACAGAGTCCACAGGAACTCGATTTCGCCTCCCTCTTCTGCGAGTACCAGTGGAACACCACAATCTTTTCAAAATCGAAATTGAGTTGGGTTCATCAGTGACGAGCAAAGCGGCTCGTATCCTAGATGACGTTTTTTCGTTGGTACCCTCGACAGATGTGCATGCTGTTCATGTCATCTGTTCCCCAGTCTCGGCTGACTTTTGGAGGATGACGTTGGAACATTTGCCAGGCCCACGTTCTCTCAAGCTGGGCTATGGCAACCTGCCCGATCTGACATCCGCGCTCTCCGTCACGGACCTCGAGAATGAGCAAGGTCGAGGTGAATCTGCCGATCGGGTACTTGCACCTGCATTGGAGGAATTGGAGTTCTAATGGGTGGCCAACCGAGCCCATAGGTGTGCGGATGGAAATGCTACGATCGCTTTGGTGCACTCTCGTCGCCCGCAAGAATGCGATTCACGTGGATTCCGTTACTAGTCATAAGGGTCTCAGGCTGTGACTCGAGATATACCATCGTTATCGTTCACCATGTATTAGCCGTGTGTGTACTGCGACAAAGTGTTTGACTTGACACTCTGGTCTCCCTCAGCTGAACAGCCTTCACATACAGTGCTCTTCTCCAAGTTTTGACAACAACGTCCAAGGCGGTGCGAGGAACTCGCGAGTCCATTAGTGTTATCACTCTCGGCTTCTCACTGATGTTTTCAACACCACTACCACAAGTACAGGTGTTAATTCCTGCCAGTGGCATGGCAACCGCGGCCCAATCCTATAGTAACCACGACGATCTCATGCTGTCCGACGAGAACATTCAAAGCCAAACTCCCTCGCTGGTTTCCCGCCTCCACCCCGAGCTTCTCCAAATCGTATTTATCCATTGTGCTTGCGACCATTATGCCGACCCTGCATTCTTTTTCGAGACTGGTGCAGCACCTAGTTGGGTCAACGTATCCTATGTTTGCCGTTACTGGCGCGACGTGGCTCTCGCGTGTCCGGCTCTTTGGTCCTACCTTTTTACCGCATCCCCGCGCTGGACAGAGGAGCTATTGGTCAGATCAAAGCAGGCACCATTGAAGGTACAGGTGAATTTACTGTTTATGCAAATCGAACAAGCATTGTGCTTTTGGGGGCAAGTAACGATCCATCTAGCGCGGATCCAAGAGCTTAACCTTGACATCCACGACGGGCGTTTGGAAACCGAGTTTTATCCCATCCTTTGCGCACGCGCTCCTCGATTGCGACGCCTGAGAATCGTGGTGAGTGGGGGCCCAGATACCGAGCGGTTACCGGTACTCTTTGAAGGAGACACGCCAGCCCTTTGTACGCTCGAGCTTTCAAGATCCTCCGTACCGTGGTATTCGTTCGGGCTGAGCGGTTTGACGACTCTTGGTCTGTACAAAGTCCACATTCCAGATCAGCAAAGCGTATCAGGGTTCTTGGCTACGCTCCGCCCCATGCAACACTTGGAAAATCTCTATCTCATGAATGCCCTCCCTAGCAGCGCCGCCAGTGGTTTCCGCTCTAACGCGACATCGCACCCCTTGCGAGTCGATCTCCCCCATCTTTCTCGCCTTTTAATCGTCGCACCGATCTCGACGGTCGTCGCATTCCTTGCTGGCGTAAACATCCCCTCCAAGACTAAACTCAGGCTGGACTGTAGCTGCGAAGCCTCCATTGATACCTGTATCTCACTCTTTTCCGTTCTAGGAAACCAGCAAGCACCGTCCGCGCCTAGTACTCCATGGCGTTCGTTGGTCATCGAACACGCCGCCTCCCCAAGCCCAATCGCGTTCACGTTCAGTGCGCTCGAGCACGACGTCGACCCGCTCCATCCCTGGCGCCTCCAGTGGACATCCTCGACCCCAATCAAAATTCGACTCCGACTGCGTTGGCTGGTGCCGCACCTTGTCGGCGCCGTGCTGTCGTCGGTGTCGTTGTCGGACGTGCACGTGTTGCACGTCCTCACACCCCAATATGCGCCCGAGTTTTGGAGGGCGATCTTGGGGGCGTTGCCAGCCGTCCGTGCGATCCGGCTGAGCTCGGGCAACTTGCCTGATCTCGCCTCGGTGCTTGCTCACCCTCCACGTCCCCGTCCACATCCACATCGAGGTAGAGGTCGTGGTTGTGGTGGACACGCAGATGGACTCGAACACGCAGATGAACATGCAGATCGGATACTGGCGCCAGCGTTGGAAGCGCTGGATCTCCATCGCGTGCGGTTGTGGGTGCGCCCCACCAGACCTGCATTTGAGCGGATCGGCGACCTGACGACGCTTTGCGAGGCGATCGCGACGCGGCGCGGGACCGCGGGTCGATTGGTGGTGAATAGGTGGCATGGCGACGTGGGTGCGTCGAGCGGCGTGCGCCAGTCGAACATGGTTGGGGAGTGGAGGGGAGGCCGCGTGCGCATCCGCACGGTCGATCGTCCGAGGGGCCTCAGGATGTGATTTCATGGGCTGGTCACCTCACCACTTCAGTGAAGACGATAGATTCTGCGGTGATCGCTTGTATGCTGTATACTTGATCCGCCTACGTCGATTAGCAGTGTGCATCGTGTTCGGCGCAAAACAAAACCACTATTTCACACCAAAACATATACTACATGCAACAAAAAACGTACGCACACAATAAAATGAAAACCGATGGCAATCGCAACGCCCACGCAACGATGTCTCAACTCGCCACGCCCTTGAAATAGATGCGTCGGATCCATCGTCGTCGACGGGTTACCCATCCGTCACACGTCCGTCTGTCTGGTCTCGGATGTGTCCACGTGTCGGTAGTATACGTCCAACCGTCTGTCGTTCGTTGGATACACATGCGGTTGTTAGACGAGACGGTCGATAGAGTGCATATATGGGCGCACCTTCGTCCGCACCCACGCATACGCTCGTGCATGGTGCCCCATTCTCGACGGCCCACGAAGCGACCAGATCAGGTCGCCAGCCCTCTGTCTCCACAAACGCCCAGCCGGGGGAAAGCGAGAACGTGAGGTTACTACTGTGCGCGTATCAGCTTCTCAACGGGCACGAACAACAAAAAAACGAGATCGCAAATGAAAACCGCTAAAACGCACCTGACTTGTCCACCGACGCCACTCCACCCGTCTCTCCCCCTCGTCCACCCCACCCGCTCGTTCGCCTTCAAATTCGCCTTGGACCACGTCCCTCCCGTCAGTGTTGGGCCCTCTGTCGCGTCCGCGTGCCCCGTCAGCGTCGCCGTCGTCGCTGTCCCGCTCGACGTCGTGGATGCCGCGTCGTCCTCGCCGCCATCCTCGTCGCCCTCCCGGACAAACGTCAGCGCGGACTTGCGTCGCTTCGTGTCGGACGCGTCCTGCACCCATCGTTCGTTCTCCCATAGTTCGACCTCCGTCATCGGGGCGTTCCACACGGCGTCGTCGAGTCTGTCGTTGTCGACGAGTCGGCGGAGGAAGAGGAGTGCGTCGCGAGGGGTGAACGTGAGCGTCGTTGTGAGGGTGCATGTGGGGCGTTGCGGGCGGCGGAGGCGATGACCGATGATCGGGAGGAGGGAGAGGGGGTTCGGGAGGCGGGGGATGCTGATGGAGAGCTCGAGGGAGAGACCTGGGCCAGAGCCAGACAGGGCAGTCGATACAGGAGAGAGTGAGCCCCGGAAGTGTGGGTGAAGGGCGCATACCCCACCTGCGCCGGCAAGGAAGAAGAGAAGGCGGAGAGGGAGGAGGTCGGTCATGAGGAGAGGGATGAGAAGGAGGAAGGTGACGAGGGTGACGATAAGGAAGGGGTGGTGGGGTTGGGTGGTGACTGACGGGGTTGGAGGATGTCGAGGGGATTTTGAAGTGGGATCTGTGGACATGGACTTGGGCGGAGACGGAGCTACAAGGAAAGGGAGAAGGGGCACGACGGCGTCGTGTGCGTCTGAGCTAGTTGCATTCAGTGAATTGCACGTCGATCGTGTATGACACACTCACTATGCACCCATAAGGTTCTGGATGGCCTGTATGTTTGCCTGCCAGTCAGCTGTCCCTTCGCCGAGAGTGATTGGGACCGGTTGAGCACCCGGCTCAGGGTAGTAGGCAAGCATGACGCTGAGCAACACGATGTGAGGGAGAAGGAGCGTCATTTTCGGAAAGTAGCCTATGGCAGGTAAATAGGAACCGGGACAGAGGCGAAGGCGACGTACAAAAAAAGCCGTAGACAAACAACCAAACGACAGTACGTTTCCAGCCTTTTCTCCATAGGATGATTTCCTCGACGCGGTCCTGCAGCCAAAATACGGGACCGATTCTGGACACGAAGCGACGAAAATTGGCAGTCACGATCGGAACTGAGAGGGGATCTCGAGTGCTCAGGAGCGAGTGAGATGTTGAGCGCGGATTCGGCGTCGCAATGGCGGAAGCGATGACACTGGCGGTCGGAAACGACGGGGGGGAGAGGAGCATTTGCGGGACGAGCGTGAGGGCAGACTTGGTGGGGGACAGTGGCTCGGAGGCGAGGCGCGAGGATGTGCTCGTTGTGTCGGGGAGCGAGGTCAGGACCTTTGTTGCGGGTTCGAGCGCGGTTGGCTTGAGCCGAACAGCGTCGGCGGGGATCTCGACGTACTCGAACGTCGCCATCGTCGTCGACCACAGCGAGCTCAATTTCACAAATTATTTTTTTCTTATTTTTTTCCACGAGCACAGCCACTTCTCATCCTCATCGTCGGCATCCACAACGACGAAACAGTCTTGGTCGTCGTGTTGTACGATGTCCGCGTCGTCTTCCAGACCCCTCCTCCCCGATTTTCTCCCGTCCCTCAACACCCTCCTCGCAACGCTCGCGCTCCCATTCACCATCGACCACCCAACCGACTTAACGCCTTCGCTTTTGCTCGCCGTCTTCGAGTCCCTCATCGGCGCCCGTCTCCCTATTCCCTCTTCCGTCCGCCAGTCTCGCACACGAGATGCTAAAACACGCGCTATGCTCGTCCTCGTGGGCGTCCTCGAATGCGACGTCCTTCGTGGGGGTACGTCAACTGATCCAACCATCGCGGACGACTCGATGCTCGGCGGCGCGGGCGGTGTCAGCGTTGATGGCTGGGTAGACGAAATCGGTCTTGGAGAGGTCGATCCTGAACGGCTCGCCGATGGGGGCTGGGACGAGACCATCTTTGTCGGCGAACTGCTCTGCTGGCTCGCCCGTCGCAAGGGCATTTTGCCCCGTACCAAGGGTGCGCATCGGTCGTCGCATCCACGATCTCTGTATTCCACCCATCATTCGTTAGGAACAGAAGAAGGCGAGGGCGACTCTGCCGATTTTTCGACATCACTTCTCCTTCGACCTTCGCCTCCTCCCAAGTTACGGTCGCCCCGTCCACCGTCGCCGGCTTCCACCGTAGACAACGAAGAAGCCGACGAATCTGTACTCTCGCACATCACAGATGTCCCCCGTCACCCCCTCGTGCACTCCCCTGACCATTCCCTTTCCGTGTCTGCCACGACAGGCACGGACCTTTCGATCCGCGCGCGAAGCGCCTCCTCGCGCACAAGCGTATCCAACATGCGTGACCATCCCGACGACTTTGAGGAGATATCGCACGATTACGACCCTCGCAGGATGATAGAGGATGCAGAGGAGCAAGACGACCAACCTCCTACATTCCATCCACGGTGTATACACGACCTCGACGATCCCTCGTATATCCGTGCGCTAGCGGGCCCTTCCTCGTCGTTTGACCCGTCTGTTGTTTCACACGACCGCTTGTCCGAGGACGGGGAGGAGCCCTTCAGAGATGATACTGCCCACTCTGAAGAACAGGACTACTACTACGACCCCTCCGTGCCTCTAACCCCAACACCCCGCCGCGTCCGGCTCACTGGCTGGATCGAACCCGTCGACGCCGCTGCCGAACTCAGCCACTTTGCTGCATCTCGTGCCCAGTCTCGCTCACGCGCATTCAATACCAGCGCCGGTCCAGGTTCTCGATCGCAGTCGCATACGAGCACAGGAATTCCGCGAGTCGGTAACGCGTCTCGCAACGCTTTCCCCGCGTCCCGGCCCGGGAAAACTGCGCACGCCGCGTCGTACATCGCCCTCGCCAAAACCCTTTCCATCACCCCCTCCAAGCTCGTCCAAACACCCACCTGCGCGAGCACCCCCGAGTCCATCACCCTCGCCACCTCCTTCGCCTGCACGTTCGGACGTGCCGTCGTTTGACGTCTCCTTTTCGACGCTCAACAACACGAGCACGCCCGCGAAACCCCGTCTACCGAGATCGTCGCAGGGCAACGTCGCCGCGAGAAAAGACACGGGGGCGCGACCGCCGGGACGTGCCCACCGTTCCCCATCGTACACGCCCTCACCCCCGTCGTTTACGACGCCGGGCAGTTTACGAAGCGGCGGCGCGCTGCCGAGTCCCGCTGCAACGACGCGCAATGGCATGGGTGTGTCTTTCACGCCAACGCCGACGCCACCCTCGACAGGGGCGGGGGAAGAAAGAACCCAACGAGGACGTCGCCCTCGCCGCCGCACACCCACACGCGCGCTGGCGCCACAAAGTCTCCACCGCCCGGCTCGACGACGACGACGACACTGCTCACGGAGCGTGCGCGGCTGCTCACCGAGTTGGCGGCACTCAAGCGCGCGCATGCGGCGAGCGGTGGCCGGATTGGGGTGGGGACGGAGACGGTAGGTAGGCGTCGCGTCCGGGTTGGGGTGTGATTCGTGATGGAGGTAATACTCAAGTTTGGGTTGTTGTCGAGTGGTTTCCGCGTCTTCTTGTCCCTTTTGTCTTTCACGCTTGTGTAAACTTAGGATACGATTCACCCGTTGATCATACAGTATAATCATCAGACCACACCAGAGAATACCCACGTAGAAGGGAATGATGGGAAAGCGACACTCTGCCCATGCCAATTGCAGTCAAACGCCAAAGGCTACTTGATGTTGACAACAAGCATCGCCTCGTCAGCGGTGTCTGCGCGCACGAACCGTCGATAACATATCCTCCCTCTCACACCATCAAACAAGATCGGCGCATCAATGATACGCTTCCACTGCGGCCTTTTCCCTTGTCCGAACGTGGCCACGCACCGCCCACCGCTCGCGTCGATCGCGAACCGCAAGACGTACGACTTGTCCCGCGCGGGCTCGTACGTGCTCGGCGGGAACTGATAATAAAACCGCTGGAACCCCCGCACGTGCCCGTCGTCCGACATCTCGACGTAGTAGACCTCTTCGCGGAGCCAGCGCCGGATGTGCGCGCGAGCGAACTCGT